>JAPYYV010005686.1:0-37254 GCA_030522625.1 Copidosoma aretas | reverse complement strand
AAAAGAAGGTGTAGCTATATCAGACTGGCGAAATCCAACATCAGGAGTCCCACAAGGCAGTATCCTCGGGCCACTACTTTTTCTAATTTTTATAAACGACTTACCAAACTCCCTAAAATACTGCAAATACAAACTTTACGCTGATGATCTCCAAATATTTTATCATGGTCACATCGACGATCTACACGTAGAAATATACAGAGTAAACCAAGATATCGATGCAATAGCTAAATGGTCCCACTTATATAAACTAACCATCAGTACCCGCTAGACCAAAGCAATGATCCTGGAACGCTCACATTTTCTAGCGAAATTAGATTAGTCCAATATTCTGAATCTCTTACTTCACGGAGAAGTGATTGAGTTTGTTTTCGAGATCAAAACCCTGGGATGATGGCTCACACCTACTCTCTCATGGGATCATCACGCGCATTAAGTCTCCGGCCAAATATTCAGATAACTATATTTACTCGAGTTCTTCAAACACGCATTTTCATTAAATCTTGAAAAGAATTTAATTCAAAGCTTAGTCTTGCCCCTATTCGATTACATGTCAGTAGCCTACTATTCCGTAGGCAGTAAATCTAACGAAAACATTTATACCCCTTTCAACGCATGCATACGTTTTATCCAAGGTAATATACCTAGATTTTCTCGCGTTACCCTTCATCGTTTAGCACTCGAATGGATGTCTGTAGAAGGGAGGCGTGATTATCTGCTCGGCTCTCTAGCATACTCTACCATTGCCCGGAAATTCCCCCATTATCTTTCTTAAAATTTTATACAAGTGGCTGGCTGCAATATCCTCAGAAAATCCGCCAGATTACACCCCTCTACCCTACCTACCCCCAGATTCAACAGTGAAACCTACCGCCGATCTTTTCTTGTCTACTCTACCTTCTCCTAAATAAGCTCGGCTTTTCCACGTGTAATCCTTCCACAATTACTAAATTTGAAGATCTACTCTACAAATCAATACTAAAAGCAGAAAAAACAGATTTGGCTTTGATCATAAAACATACGCACAATACCATAAATTCTTTAGGTTCACCCATTCTAGTATCAAAATTGTAAGCTGCGAAAATAATTTTTGTATTATTCAATTTTGTATTATCTATCACTCCGTAATATGTTTCGTTTTATCTTAAGTGCTGTTTTTTAAGAGCTAAATTTATTCTATTTTTTTTCAAATACATAAAATTTGTTTTATATCCTACGAACATAAGCATCACTTACCGCTATTTCTCCTGTATCGCCATTATACAATTTAGTTTTTCTATGAGTACATGTATAAACTTTTAATCAAACCTGCGTTATCTGTACTTCTTACTGTGAATTTATCATTAATAATATGTATTATCATTATAAATTATGTAAATTAAAATGTATCTTAAATTAGAGGGCCAGACATGATTTAACCACAAGGCCTTAATAAAGTTCAATTCAAATTCAAATTTAATTATTTTAGTATATCTATTTAGTGATCAAGTTTTTCTTAACTTTTTAGATTTTACTGAAATTTCATAATATTTCTTGTGACATCTGTTATTTAATGTATAAGTTATTTGGATATTTTAATTGCAATTAGCATAGGTAGACAATAATTGACATGCAAAATATCAATTATCTATAAATTTATATGGGTCAAGAACGACTGCACGAGAACAACTATACGTTAAATATAGGCTATATTAATCCGAACTGATCGATTTTTTCATCGTAAGTGATATGAAATTTTTGACAATTTATCACAATCTAGTAACAATAGGAATCTAAAATTTTTTGCGTTAACCGCGAATATCATGAAATTAATGTCAAACGATTATTAGTTTTTCGTTAAGTTAGCGATAAATAGTATTTTTGGAATAATTTTATTTTTTTTTTGTGTAAATTTCTGTATGTAATAGTGGATAATAAATAAATCAGTTATTATAGTAAAAGTGTACAAAGGATATTAAGACAGTTGCACGTTATGTACACAATCAGTTGACCATAAGCCCCAATGCGTTTGTAGCATGGTGGATGTCACTTAACAGGATGAGCGGGGATGGGATGCTTGGTGGTCGTTGTTTTTTTTTTTTTTTTTTTTTTTTGCTCTAGATTTTGCTGAGAAAATCTGTCGCTCCACCGTCACTGCAGTTAAAACATTTTCATTTTGGTCCCCATAATGGGAAAGCCAGAACGCACCATAAAAAGCTTCGCTTCAAAAAATCTTTTCGTCAGTAAAAAGTTGTATCTGTGAGCACAATCAGAATATTTGAAAAAATTAGATTAACTTAAAACAAAATTGTGTTGACATGCGGCACTGAAAGTTAAACCTTAGACGTTAAGATTTAATGTCGATTATCTTATTTATTTGGCCAGAGAAGATTTGATTAAAGGACAAGAATTTGTGTCCTTATGGTTTATAGCTGCCAATGGTTTTTGTATACAAATTTTTTTCCAGACATCTCACGTTTATAAGTTATTAAAGATATCATGCTAATAATTTAATAACTTGACATTGTTTAATAATTAAACTGGCATTTATTCAATATTTAGTCCAGGGGCTACACATTTAGTGTAAAACAGGGTGTTCTTACGTGGGATATGATTGCCTTGGGATGCTTATGGAATAAATTATACGAGGACTTAAATATGCTTTGTTTATTAGTTAATGATCTGAAAGAAGAGACGCGCCGCAAGAAAACCTATCGCTTTGTTGGTCTGTCGTAGAATCCCCGTCATTCCTTCCTAGCTAACCCTTTTTTCTCTCTCGCTACCACTCTTTGGTGGACCCAAGAAAGAGGGAAGCGCATGTACACATGGCTGCGCTATTGTACATGACACGTCCAAGTGCCAAGATATGCAACTGCGTCCGTGGCATTCAAACCTACTTGTTTCGCTGGCAACGGTGATATTCTAAGGAGATCCAGATTTAGAGTCTGTGATTTAGACTCCCTTATATCAAGTATTTAAACGATTTCAAAGTCGAAAAAATTACTGTTATGCATGCAGTGTCTAGCTAAAACAGATCTTTCATTGTTATTTAATACGCACTCTTTATGTCTATTTTTTCTTACCAACAATTGTTTACAAGTCGATCCTACATATCTTATTTTACATATACTACATATAGTCTCATATGAAACTTATCTCTTATTGGTAATGTTAACTTTGTCTTTGCCTAATTTTGCAATATTATTTAATTTATTTTCAGTCAAATATAAAAAATAATTCGAAAAAGATTTATGTTAAATTTTGTTAAAATGCATTAAAAAAAATGTTTATTAACCGTTTTTTTCGATGAATTAGGCTTTTTTAAGTTGTATATTCTATTCAAGTACCCAAGTCTATTTTCTCATGACTTGACAAGAAAATGATGTGAGATACCCATTATTTTCCAATATTTGTCTGATGGACAATAAGTTTTTTGTTCTATGTTTTGAATCATACAATCTGAAACATTCATCAATCAAACTAATAATAATTGCTTGTTAACATATATTGGATAGTGAGAGAAATAATATAACAAAATGCCTGATGCTAAATCTTTACGATACCAGTCTATAGAACAATAATCATTTTCCATCCTGTGAATTTTCATATCAAGAAAGGGCATGCAACCATTAACTTCGTATTATATTGTAAATTGTATACGATCATTATGAGTTTAATTTGTTGAATTTGAACTGTATATCAGAATCTTAAACAATCAAGAATCCATCATCAACATAACTACGATACAACACAATAGATGTACCAAGATCACCGACAACTGTCTCTTCCAAGATTGTTAAGGTTATGTCTGCCATTATAGAACTACAGCTTTCACTCATTAGACACCTTATTGCTTGTTTGCAAAACTTACATTCAAAAATAAGGAACGTAAAGTTTAATAAAAAAAACAACCCATCCAAAAATTTGCGTTTAGACATATTCTCTCAAAGTTGGCCACTGTTTCGAAACACCCTGTATTATTAAAGAATTGCACTCCATTGTAGCTAGTAAATGACTAATTATTAGATGTAACAAATTGTGTCCATTCCCTACGTAAAAAAAACAGCTCATTCTTCTTATAAACCCAAAAATTATAAAGATCATCATATATTTTGACCATAGGCGCTCTATTGCATTTACAGCCAGCCTTAATAATAGATATATTATTAGATGCGACATAAAAGAGCTATATTTATTTCGCTAGAACATCTTACACTAACTAAAACTACTAAAATTATTATACAATTATTAAAACAACTTTAACAAAAGAGATAGATTTTTTTGGAATCGTAAAAACATGCATTTGATAAAAAGTTTAAACATTATATGTTAGTAAAAAAGTCGGAATTGCAAATTGTACATACAACATCTTCTTCTTAAGATACACAAGCTTACAAAAGAAAGATTTTTGAAGAACAAAAAATACTGTTTCCGTCATTTGTATTAACAAATACTGTTAAAACAAAATCCCTGACATTTGCACAAAAACGACCAGTTACTTTGCATGATACAACAAAAGTTACTTAGAAATAGAATTAGTTTGTGAGACGACACCCTGTTATACCCTGTTGAGTCCCTGGAATAAATGTTGAATGAGAGCTTGTATACATATAAAACACCAACAGATTATTAAATTTTGATTATAATATCCTAAATAATTTATAAACGTGAGATGTATCAAAAAAATCTCTAAATAAATACCATTAGCAGCTGCAAGCTGTAAGGACGAACAGTCTTTCCCTAGGATCAAATCTACTCTGGCCAAGTGGAAAAGATAATCAACAATAACTCATAACGTCCAAGGTTCAAGTCTCAGTGCTGTGTGTCGAAGATTTTTTTTTCTTCTCATTAATCTAAATTGTGGCGCACAGAAACAAATCATTATCGCCGGAAATTTTTTTCAATGTGGATATGCTCGCATATATTTTCAATAGGAGCTACATACGAACTCAACTAATGCTTGCACTGATACGTGTATCAGCTGCGAGGGCAAGATTGATATGGGGTGTCAAGAATAATCATTTTTTTGATCGCATGTCACGAGATAATTTCAAATAAAACTAAACTCTTGCACTCTACTTGTTCATAAATTCGATGTATTTCAATATATAGAGCACCGATACTAGTTACTAGATTTTTTCAAACATGATTATCTTGTACGTGTATGAATGTGCGAGTATATCACACCTACAGATGCATACGTATCACCTTTATACCAAGAAAGTCCAACCTCTGTTAAAATTTATACTAAGCACCATTACTATGGAGCATGCAGTATATAAAAGAGAAAAAAAAATAACTGGACGAATAGACAAATTTAGGTACAGGAAATCGTAACTCTTGTTTTATCTTTTTAATGGCTTCTAAATAATGTTTTATACGACGCTAGTGTTTTAAAAGAGAAACGTACGATTGCATTTTAAGTTGATAACAATTTAATTCCAAGAATCCGGATTTCTTTTTATTCTTTTTTAATATAATAATAGCAAAGGACTGTACAGCAAAATAATTTGTTTGGAAGTTGTAGCCCACTAAATTGTCTAGATTAAAAAAAAGTTTTTCTCCGACTAATAGTCTGATTGCAAACAGCAAGAAAACCACAAAAAACAGCATTTTTGTTCTTTTAAAATAATTATGCTTGAGATACAACAACTATGCTAAAAATGAATCAAAATATAGTTTACGTTATGAACAACTGGCACTCCAGAACTAAACTTGATCCGCCGGATGGTTCACAAACAATGGGATTCGCGACATAAAAAAGTTCAATTTGTTGTAAAATTTTTTTAAGAATTCGTAGATTTTCGTCTTAGATTTTACATACTTTTTAAATATGATATTTGGGATCTTATTATATTAAGCCAACATTTTCCAATGAAAACAATTTAGAGCTTCATTGCATAATTATTAGCTTATAGGTTTATTATAATTAGAGAGTGGCTTTAATTACCAATGTATTGCTGGAATTATTTTTCTGATTTAGAACAAATAAAGTCACTTTACGACTAATAGAAGCAAAGATACTTTTTTTTTCCACGAAATCGCGGATATCTTGTTCCCTAACATCACGGCCTCGGTTACATGGTGCAAAAATTGCGATTGGGACGTCACAGCGAAAAAGTAGATCCTCTGACCTCTCTCTTACTCTTACGGGCTCCAATAGTATCGTAATGACGTTCCCGCTGGAAAAATTGTGCATCGTGCACATAGAGCGAAACAGAAAGGCCGCATCACGACAGCAGCCAATGAGGCCATAGCTTTCCTGCGGGAAACAGTTGATTTTGTATATTTGGTACAACTTTTTAATGGTCATGTGTAATATTTTGCGCCAAAACCATTACCATTCAAGCCATAAGACTACAGATGTGTATAGATAGAATGATAATCAGTTTAATAAAAAGTTATAAGATGATATTTTTCAAATCTGCCATTACGCTCAGCTTCGTTCCGCTCCATTTTTACGATGGACTATTTTTCCAGCGGGAACGGAACGCGTCACTCGTATAAATAGTGTTGGGAGAACACTACTCCTTTCGCCTTGACGTTCCGCTGCCTATTTCTGCCCTATGTTACCGCGGCTTAAAACTTAAAATTGAAGCATTTTACGGTTAAAGCACTTTATTTTCTAAATACTTATTTTGCAAATGCTTATGGCTCTTTGTATTTTTGCTACGACAAAGTATTACACAACGCTTTTCCGTATCTTGTAAAATTTTGATCAGTTTTTATTTTCTTAATACAGCTCTTTCATAACATTTTTGTGTTACCGAAACTAAACAATTTACAAACGAAAGGGAGCATGCTTACATAGTTTTCTCTATTGTAGCTGACATACAAGATTTTCTATTTGATACCAAGCAAAAGTATTATTGGAAAAAATATATTATGTACACAGCTTCTAGACATCCCAATTAGCATGACTTGTGTGTGCAACGTAGCAAGCACGAGTTTTTGGACACGAGTTTAAGAGTGTAAATAAGTGGCTTGTGTATGCTACGAGTATGCCACATTAAAATATTTGCCTTCGTGTAAACAGACACGAATCAGGAACGTGTCACGTGGATGCTTTAACGTATTAAACACGTGTCAAGGCATTATTTATTTCAGCAAAAAATTTAATCTTTTCTTGTGTATTAATAATGTCGAAAATCACTTAAATATAAGAGCAATTCAGTTCAAGTTGAAACAAAAGAAACAAAAAATGAATGTCGGACCTCTAGTATTGGGGCTCCAACCTGCTCCGAAATGTTCAAAGTTAAGTATCTTACCCACTTAGTCAGAGCGGATCTGATGAAACGAAAATAATTTACGTCCATATGAGGGGCAACTGCACTTGTAGTAGAGAGGAACTTAAACGAAACACTGTGACGTCACGGGCGGTGCCGCAGGCCGATTCCGGCGGGAGATTAGATCGGGCGTGTGGGAAAGCTGGGGCCTGGCGGACGTCGAGCGCAGGCGTGTATAGATGTTATAAACTATAAAAAAAACAATTCTTAACAAATTGTGCACATCAGATATATACATAGCACATGGCTGTACGGTGGTGTCCTTGCAAATATGTGTATATGTATGGTTACAAGAAATGTGTGTACAACAACGGAATCTCTGTACTTGCTATGAGTGGAGAGAGAGAGAGCGAAAGAGAGAGAGATTGGGACTAATTAGTTGACAACATACGTGTAAAAATATTAGAAGATCTGAAGAGGGCAAGAGGAAAATGTTTAGAAGGCTTGGATAGGTATCGAAGAATAAGAGGGAGAAAGATAGTATGATCTTAAGCGTAGGAGATGTGCGATATCTTTGGTAGCAGCATCACGATTTTTCCAAGTCAGGTCTTAACAGGCATATTTACGTGGTTAAAGCGCATATCTTGGTCGAAGAGTAGCAGGAGAGTAAAAAACAAAAAGAGGTGAAGCAGGAAAATTTGAATAGCGGTAAAGATGAAAAAAGCTGTTAATAGCTGAAGGTAAGATTTTCAACGATTGTGATGTGATGGGAAAAACACTGTTACTTTTTAAAAAGTGTCCTAAATATTAAACATAAGATAAACATAAAAGAATTGGTGATAAAGCTGTGCTGGACTCTGCGGAGGACCGTAAAGGGATGGTGAGGAGGTCAGGACATGAATTCCTGAAAGGAATAATAATTTTCCTCACGTTTGAGGAAAGTGCGCCGGAAGAAAATATATATATCTGAGTGTGCAGCAGAGAAAGGAAAAACGAAAAGGAAGCTGTTGCAGTAAATGACACGCTCATTGAATTAGTTATTGTACTATACTTTTTAAAAATTTGTAGCACGTAAGAGACAGTAAGCAAAGGATCCTTCTAGACTTCGTATGTGTGGGTGGGAAGATCCATTTAATTTAGGTTTTTCCAAAACCTTCATAATATGATAGTCAAGACTACTGATTAAATGGTATGTGATAATTAAAAGACAAGAGAGAGTGCAGTTAAAATTTTTTGTATTTACGTAAGATTTACAATTTATGTCTCTTTCCACGATACACAATATATTTCTTTTCCTAGTAACTCAACACATAATTAAGTTTATTTTATAAGTACAATATTAAAATAATGCTTTAAAAATACAGCATCAAAGCATCAAAGCATCAAAGTTTTCCAAGTACGTTCTTTTGAACCAGATTTTTTTTCTTTCATCACTTTATCCAAGATCTGAGCACCGATTTTTTTTTCAAGTGTTGTCTTTTTATAAAGACGGATCAATTTTTCTACTACAGAGTCCTTACATTTACTCACCAATGGTACTGTTCGTGCAATACGTTGCCATCTTTCATCTACACAATCGGTTATGGCCATAAAAACAAAAAAGGTGCGCTTCTGCACTACTACTATACATCCGTAAGCTTTTTTATTCGACAGCCGGCTTGCTCCTTCTCATCAGCGTAATTATTAAACAACATAGACTTTCTGACATAATAGGTGGTGATAAGAATGACGAGATTACTTACATGTATTTTATTCACTACATCGATAGCCGAGTTGTTAAAATAATTTTCCATGGAGGGAAAATGGTTTTAGATATCGCTCCACATTTCCGTATTATAACTTAGTCCTTCCGTAAAATAACTCCTCGAAAGCTGTATAGTTGGTTCAAAGCATTGTTTCTCGGGATCGTAAAAAAGTCGGATGGTAATTTTTTTGGTACCTGACTTGTTTCACTTATACGTGGTGGAGAGTATATTCAAGCTTGAATTTCTAGTATACTCCAGATCAATTTCAAGTATTTTCACATGATTCGAATCTTCAGCTCCATTTAACGATGCTAGGGCTCGTTTTCCACGTCTTGACTCTGTTCGTGCCATTTTTTAAAAACACGCGATATACGAACGGTAAAAAAGTAACCAGAACGGTAAACGTAGAGTTTTAAACTGACCGATCCAACTGCGTCCGATAAATGTTGACTCTCGGCGGAAACAAATCTCGTCCCTTACAGGTCCAGGTCAGGTATCTAACTAAAGGTGAGCGCCAAGTCGTCCACGAGCGAAGGTCACTAAATACTAATTCCATATCTTTTTCCCACACCTTTATTAGAAGATGCCGTGAGACACGTGTCTTCGAAATAAGTCTATGCCTATCATACAGATCTAAACAAGCACAGAGAGGGTATCATTATTGTGAAGCATACTTTTTTACATCCCAATAGTTAACAGTAGTCCATGATGTGGGTGAATATTTTCACTCCTTCTTTTTTGCATGGTCTTGAATACCTCTACGAAATAAATTTCTACCAACACATAAATTTTTTGCAAAATACATTTTACCTGCCTATGAGTTTCAGTTTATTCACAGAGTGGGGATAGATAATCGAAAAGTAGAGATCAGTTTGGAGAAAAATCAGTCTCCTCCTGACACACACCGGCCAAACTTTCTCGATCGTCAACCCACTTCCAAAAAAAAAAAACTTAAAATCTATTTCCAACCCGCGACTTTGAGTAAAATCGTAAAAGAGTGACCGCGTAACTTGTGCGAATTTTAAAAAGATCTTAAAAAATATAATTTAGAATGGCAAGAAAACCTGATTCTTTTGAATGGTAAAGGTGTGTTGAAAGAATATGTTTAAGTGTTGTGAAATGGTGTGGTGGTGAATTTCGGAAGTATGTAAAATAAATATTTAAAAAATTGCGTTCTAGCGACTCTTGCTGCGGACGAGGTACTAATGGCAAAAGCCATAGATAGTGAACAATTTGACTCGCCATTCTTCGAGCATTATAAAATATTGGGTACGTGAATTATAGAATATTAAAAATTATAGTCTTACATAAAAAGTTGCTCAGTATTAATGAACAAAAATTTCATCGATTGCACTTGAAAAAATGATGAAAGAAGGTGAACATCGCAGCTTTAAGGCTTTTGCCTTGATTCAGGACTATATTGCAGAAATGTATAAAAGAACAGATAGCACTGGAAAAAGAAATTTAGGAAAAAAGTAAAAATATAAATTATACAGACAATGATGGTATGTAGTAGTACTCTAGAGAGAGAGAGAGATCGTTGGAGTTGCTCTTAAAAGACAACTCGACAACGTCAACAGGTACTGTGGTTAAAATTATCAGCGACAGTAAAAAAATTGTTATGAATTTTAGTATGATCGGTCGCGAATGAGTTTTTAAAAAAGATATAGGATTGTGTAAAACAGGACCGTTTGAATGTGTAAAAGCTGTGTTGCGTGAAATTGTACACATTATGCGGGCTAGATGTAATGACTATCATCTGGAGGAAATTACTGTAAATTCGTCATCGCTTACTAAAGGAGCCAAATGGGTATATGACAGACCGTTGCGTAACTTTCGCTCAATGACTTGTGGATTTTGCTCGACAGAATTACACAATGTCAAAGAAAATTTAAAGTTCATAAAAGTTTTAAAATCACGTTAATTTATGTAAAGTACCGATAGGCAGAGGAAATGATTTAAAAGAACACGCGTTCAAAAAATTAAAACAAAAAGTTGTTTTACATATCTATTATAAGAAGAGTTAATGTTTATCGACTGCGTTAGTTGGTGGTGAGATATTAATAAAAAAAAAACCGTTCTCCTGATTGGGAAACAGTATGAAAAAAATTAGATGCAGCAAGAAGCAAAAAATGTGTGCTCTTTAATTAATCAGACTTTATAAAATAGATTTAAAAAAAAACAAAGAACAGGTTTAGCGAGTAGGAAGTAGGAATTTTTTGCAAATACTTTGAAAAAAATAGAATATTGGTTCGGGCGTACGATTGTCAGACTTTTGGAACAGGTTCCCCCTTCATATATGACGGCTCTAAAGATAAAATATTTTGTTATAAAAGTAATTATATATTTTACGATAATAATAGAAATTATTATGATTTCATTATACATAATTTACATTTAGTTACGAAAATAAATTTTTACCTCGGTGCAACAAGACATTTAGAAAAAACCTCATGCAGAAATGCGGGATAAGATGTTTTTCTTGTGATGCAGCCATTGTTTTAATGAAAAAAACGGGTTTGACGATAAAAGTTTACGCAGAGACTGTGATTATTATTTCTTTGATGAAAATTGTTTTTCTTATCATTAAAAGCCCGGTTTCTACACGGAAAGAAAATCCAAGCAATTGTAGCATCAGCACTGTTCACACTGTAACAGTAAGAGACACGTCATGCAGAATACACGTAAATGCACGCTACAACACAGTGGATTTAAGGTGTACATTGCATCAGATGTGACGATACGAATATAGTATGGTCTGCTAGCTTGTACAGTATGACACGCACGATCAGATGTGACGATACGAATATAGTATGGTCTGCTAGCTTGTACAGTATGACACGCACGGGCGTAGCGCGTGGAGCCCACGCGCAAAGTGTATCGTGTCTACTTACGCTGATTTAGAGTGAGAGTCATGCATCATTCGTGTGGATAGGATAGTGAAGCATTGGACTTGAATTATACTAGTATATTAGTATATATAGTTACACATTATCTAAATAATTATATAAGTGTACATACGTATCTATTGGTCAGTACACCTTGATAAAAAAAAAAATCTATACATTATACATTATCTTGACATTATATAAAACATTGACATTATTGACAAAAATATTTTTCATTTATTAAATATTCTGAAATGTTTGTGACAATAATAAATCTTTATTTACAACAAATTATATTTTTGTAAATCGAACCGCAAGGCTATCAATTGCCTCGTATCTTTTTTTATATTTAGACAAGGGAAAGTCCGAAGAACTGTATCTACATTAAGTAACATAGAAGCATCATCGCTAAAACTGACGCAAAAGGCATGATAGAGAGTATCAAAATATAGAGTTTCTACATTGTTCGCATGGAAATAAATGTTATTGTCGCACAAATGTAATGTTAAACAGCATAGAGAAGAAGCAAAATATACAGTTAAATATTGTGCACTTTGTTACATTGACAAAATAGTTCAATTTAAAGACATTCATTATATATAATATTAAGTAAAGAGGATTGATAGTTATGTCAAAAATCTTTCAACACTCTAAATACAATATACAGTATTCCTCAGTACATAAGACGTCTGGATCAGTTTTTTCAATATTTTTTTCCGTCAAATTAAAAAAAAAATTTATCGAAATCGCACTATGTAATATAGACTCTTACGGAAGAGATAGTTCTCTTTGTTTTTAATTGACAGTTACCGTATCACGAAAATATGCTTAAAGCAAAATAAAACTCGTATCGATAGCTTAAGTCTTGAGGAGGACATTCCAACAAAAAAATCATTTTTTATTGCAATTTAATAATTTGATCATCGAGTACTGTTAAATTAGTTTTTACTTAATATTATTTAGTAATTGGAAGAGATAATGTGTAGGCTCGGTTGGTAGAGCTGTCTTCGAAAACAGCGTTGTATGAAAGCACCCGTATTTCCCTTTACCTCGTAGTTAAAACTACTGAAGCTCATTTAATGTACTTAGACTTATATGATCATTCAGCCATGAATATAATTTTGACTGGAAATCTAATTAGAGAAAACACTGAAAATGGAAATTAATTTACATATTGCATACAATGATTACAAGCTTTTAATATTAGAGTAAGGATTTGCCTCACATAAAATTCTCAATTAATGTAATTTTATTAAAGTTGTATGAAGTTTGTGGGAAAAAAAATGAAAGAAATATCTAACCGTCGACGGACATAGGTTTAATAACATCGTGGTAATTTTTATTTACTTGCACTGAGGGGGACCGCGTATTTTAGAGAAAACCAAAATGTGTGTTATTCATTGTTTAGTCAGTGGGTAGTAAGCTGTGTTAAGAAATATTATGCTTATTAGATGTATTATTTAGGTGTAAAATAACTTGAATAGAAAAAGATTTTGGCTGCCAGAAAGTCGTAGGCGGGCCAGGGATCGCTACCGAACAAAAATCTTATTGGCCCGCAAGTGGCGTGTGATCTGGCGCATCTTTGGCCCGCTTATGGCAGCCAGGAAGTTTGGCAGCCATGAATGGCCCAAGTATTGCCCGGAATAAGTCAGAACACATGTGTTGCAGACAGCCATTAGAGATTTAAGGTTATTTTACATGTGATGTATACGTGATAGATCTCTGTATTTGTACATATATTGAAAAATATATTTTATTGTTATTTTAAATAAACCAAAGATGGATGAAGAATTACAAAAACGAAATCGTTTTTTAAACCATCGAAAGTTAAGTATGCGGTACAAAAGACGTGTTGAAAGTAAAAAGGAAAAATAAGTCAGGCATGAATTGGAAAAGTTGGAAAAATTAGGTGAAATTTTAGCTCAAACTTTGGAAAGAAATATAAATAGAAGTGAAACTAATTCATGATAATGATGATGATGATGATGATAATAATGATGATGATGATCATGATGATGAGCATGAGCAATTAAGATTTTCTGTAAACAGACTTTGAGTAAACAGTTCATAGTTGTACTGTCTACAATAGGAAAAAAGTCACTTTAGTGTTAGTAATTTACTTATTTTAGAATACTGTTTTTAAGGTCTGCTACGACTGCTATGCATGTTGCTTTCTGGTCCGCTTTCGGGCACTGTGCGGCAACCAAGTGGAATCAGCTTTTCTTGGCTGCCACCATCGGGCCAGAGACGAACCAGATCACAACCTAAACAAATTTTCCTATCTTACCAGAAACGGACCGCGAATGAAATTCGTGGCACGACTCTCGGGCCAGACGTCCGCCAAAAACTAATTCCCGTTCGGGAACGACGAAAAATCTGACATGTATCTTAATATTTCATTTCCACTTGATCAAAGTACAAAATAAATTGCAACATTGGAGCACACAGTACAAACAGTAGTAATCAATCAACTATAAACTTGTACAGTTTAAGTGGATCAAAGAAAATAAGCTTTTAATACTATTGTCGCGTACGGTATACATAGCATAACAATACGTACGCGCCCCACTACCTCAGATAGGAACGTATGACCAAGAGAGAGGAGAAGCGAAACTCTTGAGTCGGGTCAGAGAGTAGAGGAGAAGGAAAAGATTCGGGACTCTCAAAACTGGCAGACGTGCCTCCTAATTACCGCGCTACCCTTGGCTCTTCCCTCGGTCATAAAGAATAATAAAAGGAAATTAATAGTCCTTACTGTGCCCTTATTCACCCATAGACCACAAACCCACGTAACAGGAAAAATTTTGGTGTCAAAAGTGGGATCAGCTGAAAAGCGCAAACAACGTAGTACCGCAAGACAAAAATTGAGTGGAATAACAAGCAAAAAATTTGTTTAACAAGTGACCAAAGAAAAGTAAGGTCAGAGAAGTGAAGAAAAAAAAGGGACAACGCAAAATCAAGCCAGCGAGAGACTTCTAAGACAACGGAGCCAAACAGCACACCAGATATCGGACAACAACGCCTATTACGAGAGGAAAAAGGATAAGCTCAAGGAGATCGACATCCATACTAACAGGAAGGAAAAATGTGGTTCGTTGCAGCCCTATTAGCCATTTCGATATAGCTACTACATGTTAAGTACATAAAAATACAGAAACCTCTAATATGTATACAGATATACATTTCACGACCCCTTAAAAAGTTAAGGAAAAAGGCAATTTATTACATTTTTATTACATACATGGCATAATTACAGAAAATGATAAACATTAATAAATAATAACGAAATATTTGCATGCTAAAATTTTATGACGATATAAAAAGACGGGAAAACTAGCGTAAATTATTATAACAAAAACTCCTTTAACTACGAAAAAAAAATACGATAACAATATACACTTACACCTTTTTTTCAGCTCAATCCTCACTATATTTAAAGTGACACCCGTGAGTAAATGCTACTAATTCAATCTATACCTACTGAATCGCGTTAGAAAATTTTTTCTTTAGCAAGCAGAACAGAACCTCGTTCCCCCAACGACCATAATATTTATTTATGATTTAGCGAGCACTTAAAATTAAATTTATATTAAAATTATATTTATACTTCAAGAAAAAAAAATATAAACAAATAATATTAGTAATAATAACGTGCCTAATCCAAAAAAAAAGAGAGAACAAAGATACATTCACTCTCAGTACCGACCCAAAAAATTTCCCATTTATCCGCTTGAAAACGGCAAACAGAAAACACCCAGCTTTGCATAAGTGAACTAGAGCCAAAATTATTTAATATATACATCCGGGACACTCAAAAACCCTTGCAGGCATCTGAGCCGGTCCAAAAGGGAAATTGTAGCTCAAAAAAAAAAACACTAAAACGAACTCGATCCAACCATACTCAATAAATACTAAATACAGAGAAAAAAAAACAAGGTAAGAACAATAATATACTCTCAGTAAAAGGCTTAAAACCATCGCAGTCTAGCCGTAGTTCTTAGAAACAAAACACCCGGTAAATAACACGAAGCAGTCGGGACAAGATGATAAGCGAAAAGCCGTGAAACTTAATCTCGAATCTTTTACAGCCATCGAACACTCACAAAGCACGAAGTAGAAAAATAAATTAAATAAAATTACGCACGAGGCAGAAATGAACGAGGCATGGGAAACAGACCCTCCACAACACGTCGACGGTACTAACATACAACAAGTTTCGACAGACAATACAGAGGCCGAAATAATTAGAACAATTTTAGAACACGACCCAGAATCATGGGAGGAATGGCAAAAAGCTGACAAAAAACACTGAATGTTTATGATGAAAATGATAGAAAAATTAACCCCCAATATAGCAAGAGAAAAAATAAAGTGCAGTCAAACGGGTCGGGACATCCCACATTAAAGCGTGCATTTTATAACACACCCCGTAACGAGCGGAACACTCCCCATAATAACGAATACAGCCGTCCAACCGGGATACGATCAAACGATCGATAACATGGAGGCGAGCGCAGTGATTGCAGACGCACGAGATCAATGAAACGCTTACGCCCAAAATCAGATACAAGGAAACGCTGGACCAAGTGACAATACTAGTCAAAGTATGAACCACTACAACACAAATAAGTTGATGACGCAACATGAATTCGTTAATACATTAAACTCAAATTGGACGGATAATGAACAGGCAGATACACAAAATCGATCTATTCTACCTACGCATGATATAATAAATCAAGCACAACCGCGCTCTCAATAGACCGCTTTATCTACATTAGGACACTCAGCCAGCAATGTGCCAATATTCGACGGCGACCCAGTCAAACTCCCTCTTTTCAAACAATTGACGAGGACTGTAGCCTGGACAGTAGGGCCACTTTATCAGAAATTTCAAATTGGGACATTAGCTAACAGGCAGAAAAGCAGAGCAGCTGAGTGTATACCACGTCCAGCACAATTTACGTCGATTGAGGGATTTTTGAGGGAACTAAAAAACAGGTACGCGAGCATCAGTAATGCGACAACACTTTTAACACAATTAAATACGATCACATAGCCGAGGGGAGAACATGTAGGATCCTACTGCGATCGCACGGAATGTAGGTGGCAGGAACCTCAACAAGAAGCATTTGACACTCGTGTTAAGGATCCGTGCAGCAAACCCGTACTTTTAGCGCCGGACATAAATAAGCTATTTATAGTTACAACGGACGCATCAGACTACGCGATAGGCGGAATATTAAGTCAAGGGAAAATAGGCGAAGATCACCCTTGCGAATATGCATCCTGCTACCTAAATGGTAGTGAACTTCGCTACCCAACATACGATAAAGAACTGCTTGCCATAGTCGATGCTAAAGAGCAATTTAGACAATACTTATACGGACAGAAATTTACAGTAGTTACTGACCACGAGCCTCTAAAACATTTCCACACATCGAAAAAACCAGATCTGCGATTCACAAGACTAAAGGCAGAACTACGTGGCTATGAATTTGACATTGTCTATAGACCCGGGAGGATTAATAGGGCACCTGACGCATAATTGCGCAGCCCGATCCTGAAAAAAGGAAAGAAAAACCCCAAATTACCGCGCAGGGAGTTATACGAACTCGCAGAAGAACAGGAAAAAGAGGGATTTAGTGACACGAATGCACCACCGGCGAGGATGTACAAGATTCGCACAAGACGGGAGAAAAATATAATAAGAAAGGCCAGGAAAAATCAGAAAGAAATGTCCGATTCAGACAAGTCAGACAACAAGGTAAAGAAAAAAAAATGCCGGACAAATAATAATTCAAGCGAATATACGCCAAGCAACGACAGTGACGCAGACTCGGAGACGGAATGGCCGGAGACAGAATCACAAAGAAATAAAATACTAAAAGTAGGCAAAGCAACAAAAAAAGGACATGGACCACGTAAGCTCTCAAAACAAACTGCAAATAAAAAGGAGAAGGGTAAATACAGCCAGCTGCAGCAAGCGGCAGTGACGAAATAATTCTATCGCAAGGACCAATTAATAAAAAACTTGCATACATGCGGAAAGATAAAAATATTCAAATAGAAGTAAAACTCACAGGTACACCTTTCATCAAAAGGGACGAAAAACAACGTTTACAATGTAAGACTCGTAAGCGCCAGCTGGATAAACTACGGAGAAAACCCACAGAAGTTTCCAATACACCCGAACTTCAAAATAAATCAAAGGAAATAATGAAAGCAAACTGCAACACACCAACTGGCGAAGAAGAGGTGCCAAAATATAAACATGGGGCAATAACGCTCTGGGGATGGCAGCTAGTAAAGGTAAACCTAGTGGCGGAGAGAGAGGAGAAAGAAAGTGAGCGGAAGAAAGGCGGGGCCCGAGAGAAAATACGTGTAGGTGTGAGCGAACAGAACAAGATCAATTAAAGAGAGAGGACCATATGTGCGAGATAAAGACAAAACCCCGAGCGAAGAGAGACAGCAATCAGGGACGTCGAGTACAAGCACAGCCGAACCGTATCAACTACGGACGAATCGACGTGCATGGAGCGAACCGTTTAACACGAAAACATATATCAAGAAAAAAGACGCACACAATATGATACAAGGCGTACAAACACGAGAACGCCGAAGGAAAGGCTCGGGTCTGAACGAAAAAATTGACGCAATGCTCGATGACTCGATTAATAATTTTCAAACAAAGGATTGGACATAAGACGCCAAAATTTTAAGAAAATGGTAGGAGTTAGGATTGATGCGTGGGAAAGTAATAGTACCATAGATCAGAAAAAAAGCAAACATGTAGAGAATACAGTCAATGACCTACAGTCAACTAATCAGGCAAATAAAGAGACCAAATTGGGTAGTAAAGTTGACCAAATGCTAACAATAATACCCTACAAACAGAACCAATAGAAAATCACAAACATATAATAAAAGACACACCGCAAAATAAATGGGATACGAGATATTTTGAGACTCAAAAATGCGGACTGCACTGCGCGGAGCCACACGAAAAATTTGCGCTAACAGACGTCCAGCGCGACCGAATTTGTCTTTTTTATTGTTTAATCCTTATTGATGGCTCAACATTCTTAACGACAAAACTAAGAGACGCCCTTCGTAAATCCAAATGAATACATACAAGTAACAACCCAGGGGAGACAGAAGACATCTTCCGAAGCAATAACGCCTTCGGAGACGGGGAAAGTGCTTTTATATATGCCTTAGAGTATAATAAAAATATATGCATTCATCTGAAAGCGACTCCAGATAAGACTATTTATCAGCATTTTATAGGAAATAAGGGCAGAAAATTTATACATATATATTTAGAAAATCAACACAACCAAGCCCTAATAAAGGAATACCATAATAAACAAAAGAGACCCGACGGCAGCAGAAGCCCAGAGGCGAAGGCAAAGAGCACCTACCGAGAAATAAAGAGTTAGGACAAAATTCGGAAAATGAGAAAATTAACGAATCAGAGGAGGATGGAAGAGATAGCGAAGTGATATTGGGGAGAAAACACATGAGAAGCGCAGGTTACCCGCTTCTTAACCCCCACCTCTACTGGAGCCTCCATCGGCACACAACTCGCAGGGTTCATCCGATTTATCGCCAGAGAGCGACAGAGAACGAGGTAACGACCTAAATAAGGCCTTCGTAGAATCGGTAGGCGAAGCAGAAAATGATATTAGAAATGACACACTAAGCTCAAGCGCCCTAGCGAGGTACAGAGTATGCAGAACAAGGCTTCTTCAAGAACTACCACTATGGGCAACAAAGAAAAATATGGACCCACCACTACTTTAAAAAGTGAGAAAAGTTTCACCCATTTAGATATTTGGAAAATTTAATATTTTGCTCAATAACGGATAGCGTCCCTAAAACTGAGACCATTGACGTACTCTATGAACGTGGCTATATAAATCTATTGGTTTTAAACAATGAAACTAAAGAAGTTGGAAACGCAATTTTATCAAAAATTAGAAAAATACACGTGATACGTATATACGTAAAAAAACACTTTGACGATACTGCGCTGAAATCTGACATTAAACAATGTTTAGTGTCCCTATAAGCACTAATAATGGTGAATAAAATAAAAACTATAGGGATAGTGAGAGACCTAGCGATTTTAAACATTAATTAATGGCAATATTTAGTAGAGCAAATGGAAGAAATTTTTAAAGACCTAAAGTAACTGCTATACTATACACAAATACACTTGTAGTACCGCCAGCTGACCAGCAATATAAGGTCATAAAAGAATACCACGAATCTGCAGTCGGCGGACACAAAGGCATAAAGAAAACTTACAATAGGATAGCACAAGATTTTTATTGGAGAAATATGCCACCGGACGTAAGGCAATTCGTTCTTGGTTGAAAATCTTGTCAAACCAAGAAACTTGTTCGAGTGAAAACAAAACAAGCAATGTTAATCACAGATACTCCGAGTAGACCATTCGAAAAAATATCTAATAATTTTTACGGACCTGTGAGTAAACCTTCGAAACACGGAAACACCCATGTACTGTCAATTTAGTACTATTTAACAAAATATATCGTCCTCGCTCCAGTACAGAAAGCAACAGCCAATGAGACAGTAAGAGCGCTAACCGACAAATTCATAGCATATTTCGGCGCACTGGAGAAATTATTATCGGATCGCGGAACCCACTTTATGAACAAATCTATGAGGGAGTTCGCAAGATTGTTTAAAATTGACAAAATGGGGAGCACCGCCTACCACCCCTAAAATAATGGCGCAATAGAGTGCATGCATCATGTCTTAGCAGAATACTTAAAAGCATACCTCGATAAGGTCAAAAATGGGTATAACTGTTACTATTGTGTATGATGGCATACAATACCTAAGAACATGAGAATACAGGATATACGCCTTACAAACTACTTTTCGGACAGAAAGCTCGCATACCATCAAGCTTTAAGCGTCAACAAGGTGATCCAACGTATGACAAGTATTTTGAACAAATTGCTGAGTCTCTAACGGAGATGCGCACTATAGCAGCCATAAAACGGGTACAAGCTAAGTTCCGCTCAAAATACTATCATGACAGAAAACTAAGTTTTAATACTAAGTTTTTTATGGAAGGAGAGTCCGTTTTTGTCCTTAAAGAACCGTCAAAAGGCAAATACGACGCACAATACGAGGGACCCAACGAGATTGTGGGAATCGATTATAAAACCCATAACGTAAAGCTACAGAGAGGCGAAGAAGTTAGAGTCACCCATGTAGATAAAACAAAGAAAACCTGCATACTCAAAACAACTACACAAAATGAAAAATAAATAGCTTTAACTTTATTATCTAAATGAATGAAACAAAAGAGATCAGGAAATAGCCCTTAAAACTTTTTTTTTCGCTGCCCCGGACGCGCGATACATAAAACAATATTCATCATACTTGATATTTAATGTACATAATAAGTAAATAAGTGAATAAAATGAAAGTAGATAAAATTACAATATGTAGAAAATAATAAAAAATCTGTAACTATAACGAAGGAGGAAAAAAAAGTGTATACCTGCAATTTTTATAATTAATCTCATTCTCATTTAGGTACATCGTAAGAATAAAAAAAGGAAAAAAAAGTTTATTAAATTTTCAAAACAGCACAATGGCTGTACAACCAAGATGCGGGACAATTGAATTGATAAACGATAGATGAGTTTATATTTGGCAACTCTTCTATCATTTTGTTAGTTTGCATGATCACCTCTTTCATGAAATAATAGCAAAGATTTAGAGCATTAAATAAAAAAAAATAATGTCATAAGACACAATGATAAAATAAAAAAAATAAAAAATTTAGTGATGTTAACGCAAATAAAAAAACAAACAAAATAATTAAAAGATACATATTACTGCAAGAACGATAGTGGAATTAGAAAACGCAGTAACATCATGTAACTTGAGCATGAAAATAAAACAATTTTTAATCATTATTATAAAAAAAAAAATTTGTTGCAAAAAAAAAAAAGAAGAAATATCATAAAATAATAAAAAAACATGATTAATTAGATACGATAAATATATTTAAGGTATGTTTTTATTAATCCCTACTCGACACAATTGTGAGTAGTAGATTTTAGAGGAAGTGTGGAACGCAAAACTTTGGATTACGAAAGTTTATAATTAATTCGAGTAACATACGTTACATTTGTTATTAACCATATTGAAATATACAAATAATTTTATCAACCAGGCACATAATAATAGTTCCATACTTAGCTTCCTTACAAATAATCCTAGTAACCTAAATTACCTTTACACTCAACAGAAAAAAAAAAAAAAAATATGATCAGATGTTAGATTATAGGAACCAGAATGAAAAGTTATTGACAGAAAATAAGTACTTTAAATTCTGAAAAAAAAAAAAAAATCATAACTGTAAACGAGACTTGGAACAAAAAAAATGTAATAAAAAAATGATATACACATTAAAAGTATATGCATACAAAGAGAAAAAAAAACTTTTAAAGAAAATAATTGTTAAGTAACATAAAAGCAGTTCGAACGTCCTAAACCGATCATAAACAGACGCACCTGTGTACAATCATGAAAGGCCAACAGCAACCATAAATTCACCTACTGCCGAAAATATTTACAGCTTTACGACCAGAGCAGCAGTCTCCATTATCACCCAATTACGGAGTCGTCATGACAAGAAAAATATGCAGTGATAAAAAGAAGAAAACCGTTAACAACTCGCCACACGATGATGAAATGTATCGATAATACACCAAAAATATACCTTACATAATTAAATGCATACACTTACCATGTATATTTCGATACATACATGATTTGAAAAAGATCAGATATACGGCTATACAATTCTTAAGAAATTTAATTCTTCAATGTTTACTTATATTAATAAATTTTATATATATATATACTACTACTACTAACCAAATTGTATCCATTTTTAACTTAAGATTTAGCGTATAAATATAAGAAAAGACGTCTAATAAACCACACCATAATACATTTGCATATAAAATACACATTATGTACAAGTAACTGTACGAATATGATACCAAACCCACAATATGGGAAAATGTAATAAAAAAAAAATATGTAAAGAAAAAAAACCATGTGTAAAAATTATAATGTAACCTTCGTACATAAAATGATTTTGCAATCCTGCGCACATGTTATAAAAGAGGGAAGAGCGCGTACATGAACAAGAAAAGATGTATACACTAAAAACACAGCGCAACTAATCCTTAGGAGAAACGAGGATCAGCAGAAAAAGACTACCTCTTTACTTCTTAAAGGGAAAAGCGTACAACATAAACAACAGGACACAAACATTACTCAAACACCTACCCTCAACATACAGGAAAATCGCCGTCGAGGACGACGTCGTCGCGGCCCCGGACGTGTGGCGTACGGTATTTATAGCATACCAATATGTACGCTTCCCACCACCTTAGATAGGGACGTATGACCAAGAGAGAGGAGAAGCGGAACTCTTGAGTCGGGTCAGAGCGTAGAGGAGAAGGAGAAGATTCGGGACTCTCGAGACTGGCAGACATGCCTCCTAATTACCGCGCTACCCTTGGCTCTTCCCTCGGTCATAAAGAATAATAAAAGGAAGTTAATAGTCCTTACTGTGCACTTATCTTGCGTTCAACTAGCCGACCACAAACCCACGTAACACTATAATTATATAATGCAAGATTTTGGCTTTTCGCAAGACACCTACTCAAAGTTCAAACTTGTATAACTCAAAACTCATTTTTATTCTCATCTTGAAAACTTTAAAGAGGACGATTTAATTATGTAAGACCACCGCATAAACAAGTTTTCCAACTTACTGTTTATTCTCAGCAAGCCTGAGAAAATAGCATTATTTTATTTCAGTTTGTTTTTGTCAGTTCGACAGTCACCATGTGTTTAACCATGAAAGCATTTGTAACTCTTTTTTTAGCCTTCCGAGGAATAAAAAATAAGTGGAAAAAATAGTTTGTAATATAGTATTACATAAATACATTAGTTTTGAAAAGTTTTTATATTGATAACAAAAAAATCAAACTTGGCACCAAAAAAAAATTTGAACTTTGAGTAAGTGTTGTACGAGGAGCCAAAATCTAAGATGTATCTCAATATTTTATTTCCACTTGATCGAAGTACAAAATGAATTACAATATTGGAGCCCACAGTACAAACAGAAGTATTCAGTCAACTATAAACTAGTAAGTACATTCAGTTTGAGTGGATCAAAGAAAATAAGCTTAATACGATGATTATAAAATGTCAGATTTTGGCTCTTCGTACAACACCTACCCAAAGTTTGAACTTGTAAGTGAGAATAGTTAATCACAATGTAGTTTGACATGAATAAATTACTTTTTGAAAAGTTTTTATATTAATGATGAAGAATCAAAGTTGGCGATGGAAAAAAATTTTAACAGTACAAGTTGTAACTTTGAGTAAGTAGTAAGTTAAGAGCCAAAATAAGAATTTTATCTCTTACACTAAATGAAAGTATAAAATATGTTGCAATAATAAGGCTCTCAATTAAAAAAGTGTTTATCTGTTAACTGCATATGTATATAAAACGTTTATCAAACATTCTCTTATGCAAAGATGCATTGTATAACTCTTACCGTATAACCTGAATAACAGTGTATTGCCCTCTACTTTAGAGTATTTTCGATTTTATTGGCACAGTTTCAGCTACTATAGTTATTGCACAACATAATGTTACGAGTACTTACACATATAGGAGTATGATGATAAATAAGTATCTTCGCTATAGCACTGTCCCTGTCAGTTATAAGTTACATATACATACATACATATGTATATATATATATATTGCACCACAGCGGGTAAGGGACTGAAGACATGTCGGCGTAGGGTGTAGAATATACGTATGGCTCTCACTCTGAATCAGCGTGAGTACACACGACACACTTTGCGCGTGGGCTCCACGTGCTACGCCAGTGCGTGTCACACTGTACAAGCTAGCAGACCACACTTTTTCCGTATCGTCACATCTAATACGATATATACTTGAAATCGAAGCATTTTATGCGTGACTCAAGAGTCATACTAACGTAGTATATCTTTTCATACTTTAATTGATTGGATTTTTTTTCCGTGAACGCTTAACATGAAACTCATAAAATTTTTCACCCCCCCAAACTATAAGAATAATACCTATAAATGATTACACGCGAAACAGCATGTATTCAGAAAAATGCATACGTCGTTTATTGTGGGAAGAGAAACAGCGTGAGTGTGAAATAATTTATGCAGGTAGATCAAGCGAATTCTGTTTAATCGAAGGTTTAGTCGTCCAGGGATTTTTAACAAATCAAAGGGTGCCGTTTTTTAATTCCAGAAATGTTATAATCATGTTTGTTCTTATTGCTTTACCACTGAACGTAATGTTGCCCATCCGAGTGGAAATATTTTTTCCGAACAGTACAGAAACATTATTCGAAATTACGGAAAAAATAAAAGCATGGGGATTTGACTTTGTAGAAATGTAAGAGCATAATTATGATAAAAAACTTAAAAGAGATCTAAAATTTATTATCCCATAGCTGAGATAAATATTTTTAATCCTCGTGACAGCTCTTACGGGGTACGAACTTGTAATATTGCCACCTGCTATGACGTCAGTGAAAAAGATCAAATTAAGTATCTCGACGATTGTTCTTTGTATTCCTACATATATTAAACTGGGATATTTCCTGTAGGCCCTAAAATTGTTGCAGGATCACAATGTTTTACACTGACGGGAGACAAGTTCGAATATTTTATCGAAAAAGTCGAAGGATTAGTACAATGCAAAATACTATTATCTTGTGATTTATTTGATCCTGTTCTAACAGTAAAAATGCAAAAAAATTTATTTTTTCCGTTATTACATTCATGCTATAAAAGTTTCCATTCCAAATCAAGCATGCGTTAAAATTAGGTTATAAATTAAGTAGTGTCGATGTCATTTGTCAGTACGATACAGTTGAATATTACCTAATTACACGTACCGGAGGGCATTTCTCCCAAAATATAAACACATTTTTATTAGTAAAACAAGTATCTTGCGGTTCGCCGAGCGATATAAAAAAAGAGGGCGATGAAGAATAATTCATAAAAAAATGTTATGACGAAGAAAGTATAGAATTAGACCAAAATAGAATTGAAAAAATCCTAGTCTTCGGCTAGTTGCGAAACTATGTTTTAACCTGTTTCAGGGAAAATTCGGCCAGCAAGGAAATCTGTCACAAACAACTATTGTTCGTAATTACCAAGAATTTATAAAACTTTTTCCGAGTAACGAAATAGAAGTAGAAGACACTGTTGTGGCGAGTGATGATGTTTTATACGTTATGTGGAAATAGAAAACAGAAAGCGCAGTTTCATCGCCGTGCATCAGCGTTGCGATTGCCGTTTACACTACTGCGCAAGCTAAATCAACATTATATGCATATCTCGATAGATGAGAACAACGAGTCTTGAACCACGATACAGATTTCATAATATTTGGCTGTTATCTTGATGATATTGACGAATATCGACCACCAACAGGCTCTTTATTAGAAGACTTAACTGTTAAATTAGAGGTGTACAGAGTGGGATCATACATTTAAACTTTTTTTTCAGGCGAGCCTAAATGTTGTGCATACCGTAATTGTACTCCTGAAGGAAAGACGCATGACAAGTGTAAAGTAAAAGGGATTCGAAAAAATTATAAAAATGCTTTGAAAATAAACATAGACTCCGTCCATGCCATGATTAGAAAAAAAAATATGAAATTTTATAAAAATAAACTAACGCAAGATGATGCTGATGATGATGAGGATAATGATAGTGATGACTGTAGAGACGACGATTCTGTTACTGACTATAAAAATGACAATAAACTGACAATAAAAATGTGAAAAAAATATGTAACAGAATAAGACGTACCAAAACGCACGACGTTGTTATGCATGACGAAATAAGAACATGCTCCGTCGTATTAAAAAGCAGGTATTTGTTAGTGAAAAAATTTTCTATTTACTCGGTTAAAAAAATAATTTTCGTATTAGGTAACAGCTGCTCCTAAAAGTTCATTGTCGAACTGGTAATGACAAGTGTGAGGATGGAAGAAGCGTATTATACCTAGATTATTAAAAATACTTAAACGGATTTGCATGGCATACGATTATACATATGCTTCGATTCGACATATACATATGATTTGACAGTAATATTATGAAAATTGCGCGTGAACATGCCGAAAGAAGATACGATTACTTATTGTGGTTTCACGGTAAACTACACGTAAGTTTGTGAAGAGCCATTCCAGATCTACTTTTTATCTATTCTTATATATGTGAGACAAGCATTTTTGGTGACACGTTTGCACCTCTATTAAAAATATTTAACATAGACGCTGAAGAGGTTCATTTTGGTAGCACGACTGTCAAGAAATATACACCAGTTCCCAACGTATCCCTTCTTAATATTAGATTTCACACAATAGAAATAGATATTAGAGATCAATCTGGCGATCTGGTAGCATTCGAGTTTAGGACGGTGACCGTAGTGTTACATTTTCGGAAAGTATTTTTTTAAAGTTCATGTTGGAAAATGAGTTTTTACGATGTGTATCAATTACAGTATGGTGGAGGTGGGGGGAGAGGTGAAGGCATGTGTCTATTGGTTCGCTTTGGCTCTTTTTCCACAGGACTATTTCGAAGTGTTATTACATACATCGCCAGAGGCACATGCGCTGTGGGAAAATAAGCTTTACGAGCTGGTGTGAATATAATTGACGATATTGGTGAGCGTGATCTAACGTTTGGAGACACATTGTAAAGTCACGCGAGTAAATTGCGAGGAAATTGGAAACGTAAGGAGACTAAAAAGCTTGTTTGAATAATAAAAGAATCCGGATATAACGCTTTACCGTATAAACGAAGAAGACAGTCTCGTAGCAGAAGCGGTAGATGACGCCCCGTATGATCTTACGCTAAAAAAAGAACAAGCTGGCAAGTGACAAAACGAGGACGAAAGAATAATCTTGGTAAAGAAAGCAAGGAAATAGCCAAGAAAAGCAGAAAAGTTAAGCGGGCGGACATAAAAATGAGAAGAATACGAAGAAGGCCCAGAAAAAGATATCCTAAGTGACCGATGTTTTTGGTTGAATATTAACAATGTCTTTTTTACATAGGCATACTGATCCTTACCTCAAAAGCAAGTTAAGTTTATTTTCTCTTCCACCTACACAGACGGCCTTCGAAAAAAGTCGTTTGATTCATTACAAACCTGCTTCGTTACTAACAGACGAAAGTCCTCTAGAATTTGTTACCAATTCATAGAACAAGGACTATTTAGATCTTACTCATACAACGCTAAAAGTGTATGTAAAATTATCACCTTTCAACAAGGAAACAGATTGACTTATGGCTCCAATAAATAGTTTTTTACACTCTCTATTTAACCAGGTTGATGTATATTTTAATCAAAAACTAGTGAACCCTCCGAACAATACCAATCCATATCAAGCACAAATTGAAACGATGTTAAATTTCGGACCAGCAGCAAAAATATCACATTTATCGACAAACCTTTGGGAGACCGATGTTGCTGGTGAAGTGGATGAAATGCCTGGATCGACAAAAAAAGCATCTCTTACAAAACGACATAAAATATTAAAGGATGGCAAGACAATAGATTTAATGGGCTACTTGCGTTGTGATGTATTAATCAAGACAAACTACCATTGAATGGGGTCGAAGTTCGCTTGCACCTGATACGTTCGAGGGATGCGTTTTGTTTATTAGATAGATCAGCTAGGAATTATTCTGTTAGTATTACTGAAGCAACACTTCTCGCACGACGTGTAAAAGTAAGTCCTACAATTCTGATTTCCTACGCGAAGACTCTGCCCACAACTACAGCAAAATATGCAATTACAAGTGTGGAAGTAGAATCTTTTACAATGCATAGCGGTATTCATTTTCCTTTCGTTTTCTTAATTCGTTTTCCTTTCCCTTATTACCATACTTTTCCCTAACTGTGTGCGATTAGTATTTATACCAGCAGCTTACATCCTCTCTTCCTTTTACCACCCAAACTACGGAATCCCTCAGCTATACTCATTTTCTTTTCCTCTCTCATGATACTTTTCCACCGAAAGATGCGTTTTCACCACGTGAAGATGCGTGTCTAGATCTGACTAAGGAAAATCGTAATGCTGCTACCAAACGTAGCTCACATTCTACAATGCATTGCGGCATTAGTAATGACTGTTTGAAAAATGTTAGTCTAGGTCAGTTAGAAAGTGAATTATATGAGGATTTATTTACAACAAAGCTTTTAATGGTAACGAAATATTATACAGGTTTAATTTATAAAATTATTCTATAATTTTTTTATCATTGTATGTTGACGGAGTCCATGTTCCGAGCAAACCATCAAAATTAATTTTGACTGGTGGGGCACCGATTCATGTTGAAGATTATCTGACATTTCTTTTGGATACAGGAATTTATTACATAAACGAGGAAAATTATAATCATAAAAAAGATTATCCAAACGGATATTGCTTGATTGCATTTGATCTCATACCTGACCCATCTGCATATTATGCAGGTCACTGGAATATGGTAAGAAACGGCTCTGTACGAATAAAAGTATGTTTTGAAATACCCTTGACAGAAACGATTAATTGTTTACTGTACGCTGAGCTCGACAACGTATTGGAGATAGGTATAAATTATCAGGTAGAAGTAGATTTTAACTCATAGATTATCCACAAGAGCATCACCTGTGTGTCACGTACGCAGCCTCTCCACCATCATTACATCGAAAAGACTCAAGTAATGGAGAAAAATAATTCCATTAATGACGTTCAAGCATTTTACGATAAAAATGCTGATATGCTACGAGAAGAAATTGCGTAATAGGCGTCAACTTCTCATTGGATTAGAAAACCTCCATATGACGCAACAGAATTAGCACCAAGGATTTTAGCTACAAAACGTTATCCATCTTGCTATTATTATGGAATCGAGTGGTATGACGGTGAGTATGTTTAAGAAGACGTTTACAGTGCTTTGCGTAATGTAGCAAAAACTGCTCTACACATTTACGTGCGCGAAAATCAAAAACAAAGAATATTAGAGCAAATCTTGGGTCGACAGATTATTATTCTATTAGAGTATAAGTGCCCGTTCAAAAATCTTCCACGTTATGGTGATAACATTTGTTGCTAATATGGCCAAAAAAAAGAATAGTTTAGTTGTGCATTAGCATATGCTCATAGTACGCGTAATTGGATAACAAAAAGTCGAGATAAAGGCTCGTACGATTTGCCTGATGACGCAATAATTGATGATACTTCTGCTCTAAAACTCACTAACAAGGTAAAAAAATATGTCCGTCAAAAAACATCGCCCACATCCACTTCTTTAACTGTTACCAGTCCTAAAGTTCCTGCAGAAAAGACGGTCGTCTCGAGCAGTAGTGTTGCCGGTGCAGTAAGTAGCAGCGTCAGTAATAGTGGGAGAAGATGTCTGGCTGTGGTGGAATACATCTAAATCAAAGATCATGAACTCTCTTCAAAGACAACAAGCTCTCCGTAACATTTCGGCTCAGACAGTAGGAGTATTCCCCGCAGACCAACTACCCTTTGTTCGGACGAAGCCGTGTGCCCTTGTAGTTAATGCAGACGATAGTTTTAAACCTGGTTTATATTCGATCGCGATCTCTGTCGATATCAGCGGACATATAGTTTACTTAAACAGTAACGGACTACCATTGTTTATCCCACATGACATCGACTGGGTCAGAAGAAATCATAGAAGTTATGAGTGGAACATTTTACAACTTTAGAGCATCGCCTCAGTAGTAAGTGGTCATTTTTGTATTGGTTTTTTCGTATTTTATGTGTCATAATTATGCTTAGTGTATGTTTATCTCCTTTCTTTCAAGATATCTGACGCATAATGATTAATTATGTATAGAATAATCTAATCTAATTACTAAACGTAACATGTTTAGAAATAATCATATTACTAAAAATTTTATTTTAAATTCAAAACAATCATAATAACTGGATTGCCAATAGATGTAAGATTATTATTGAAATTGTAAGTATCATATTTTTAATAAATGCATAAGCTGTACAAGACTTTTTTTATTTAAACTAATTAGTTTTCCTCTCCCTTATTACCATACTTCTCCCCAACTGTATGCGATTAGTATTCATACCTGCAGCTCACATCCTCTTTCCCTTTTACCACCCAAACTACGGAAACCCTCAGCTATACTCATTTTCTTTTCCACTCTCATGATACTTTTCCACCAAGAGATACGTTTTTACCACGTAAAAATGCCTGTCTAGATCTGACTCGGGAAAATCGTAATGCTGCTACCAAACGTAGCTCACATCCCCCATGCTTAAAATCATACTAGTTTTATCCCTCTTATTCTTCGACACATATCCAAGCTTTCTAATTATTTTCCTTTTGCCTTCTTCTGGTCTCCTAATATTTTTACACGTTTGCTGTCGACTTATTATTCCCCAACTCTCTTGCTTATTCTCTCCCTCTCCCTCTATGCTTATATTTTGTACAGAGAATCCGTTGTTGTGCATACATGAATGTATGCATACATACACACACATTTGCAAGGATACCACCCTACAACGAAAACTATGTATGCACCTAACCTGTAATTTGTTAAAAATTGGTTATTTGTTTGTTCAAAACGTTTATATACACGTGCGCTCGGCGTCCGCCAGGCCCCAATTTCCCCGCACGCCCGTTCTAATCTCCCACCGGGATCGGCCTCCGGCGCCGTCCATGACGTCACAGTGTCTGGTTCAAGTTCCCCTCTACTACCTGCACTGAGTATTTGGATCTCTTTTTTGATTGTTATTTGATTTCAAGTACATGCTTTTTTAAATAATAATAATTTAGTAACAATCAGTTGGTCACTATTTTTACGCGCTTTTATCTATCTTTCTTCTGTATGTTGGGCTGTTCGTCATAGAAATATTTGACAATCAACTTTAAAATACTTTTAGCTATCCGATCTTGCAAAAGTTTTAAAAATACTTTTGGTTTAAAAGATATTATCGTATTGTATTAATATCATTATAACAAACGGGATCCAATGCGCTGTGTTGTACTATTTCGAATCCCAAATAGTAGAAAAAAATTCTTTTCTAAAATAATACTTTGATGACAGCTGAAGTCATAGATAAAGTTTAGCTCTATCATGTGTTTTTAGCTGTATTTGGGTGAACATTCGGCTATTATTTTGAACTGTATTTTTCAGCTGTATCTCAAGCTGTAAGTCTATACGTGTACATGGTAAAAGAATTTAATTGCTTACATGTTACGGTTCACAAAATTAACAGCCTTACTAGGTGTTATCATGCGGATGGCAAAACCTACTATAGTGGGCTAAGCTAATTTATATAATATTTCAGTTAATAAAATAAAATATTGTCATGGATAAAAATTATAATAAATTAGCTTAGTCCCCTACTTTGGGTATTGTTATCCGCATGATAACACCTAATACGGCCGCCTGTTTTGTGATCAATAGTGCGTACGCAAATAGTTTTTTTTACCATGTTAACATATAAATTTACAGCTAAAATTTCAGATGAAAAATACAGGTGCAAGTCATAGCTTAATATACCCAAAAATACAGATAAAGAAATACATATGCAGCTAAATTTTTAGCTGTTTTCAGCTGTTTTTTATGTGTTTATTTAGCTAATACCTTTTCTTCACTATATTGGATTTATACTAATATACCACTGCACACTGGATCCCGTTCGTTATAATAGTATGTACACAATACTGTGATATCTTTGAAACCAAAAGTAAGAGAAAAATTTTAGCATGGTCAGATTGCTGAAAGTATTTATTAGAAAATTGTCAAAAATATCCATGACAAACAGACTGACATACAGAACAAAGTTAATGGAAAGCTTATACACATGGCTAACAACTGCTTGCTACTGAATTATTATAATTGAAAAAATCGTATACTTGGAATTAAATAACAATCATAAAAGAATACAAACACTCAGTGCAGTTGTACCTTATATGGACGTAAATTAGCTTCCTTTCATCAGATCAACTCCGATCAAGTGGATAAATTACTCAGCTTGTAACTTTTTGAAGCAGATTCGAGCCCCAAAGCCAGAGGTCTGACATTATTTTTTGTTTCTTTTTTTTTCAATTTAAACTGAGTTGTTCTTGTATTTGAATGATTTTAAACATTTTTTATGCACAAGATAATATTAAAATCGTTGCTGATGTAAAGGCTGCTTTGACACGTGTTTAAGACGTTCAAGCAGCCACGTGACACGTTTCTGACACGTGTCTGTCTACGCAAATGCGGATATTTTAACGTGGTAAATACGTACCATACACGAGCTTGCCACCCTTTTACATTCGGAAAATCCTGTCCAACAACGCGTACTTTCTATGTTGCACACACGAGTCATGCTAATGTGGTCCTCCGCGATATTATTCATGTTTTCTACATGCTTATTGTGGGGCAGATACGACGTCAGCGTTTTATAGTGCCAAAAAAAACAAGCTAGTCACAATAATTCTAAATGATACGCAACTGCAGAATCTCGCCTTAGTCTCAAACGATAAATCAAACCCAGTAAATATATTTGTTGACTACAATAAAGCAATAACGTTAACATTTTATGTTAGCGAAGAGTGCGGAAACTTTGCTAAAAATGTGGGTAGTACGACGCTCCCAATTTAGTAAAGGCATAAGCCAAAGACCCAGATTCTTAATTTTATCGACATGTTGGAGCTTGATATGGCTGACCATTATCTTAGGAGTTTTACGAAGATCGATCTTGCGAGGGCAGTTTGAGCTACCAAAAATGATCGCCTTTGCTTTACGAAAATTAAGCTGCATAATATTCTCGCGCAACCAACGCGTTACGGCTTCAGCGTCACTTGATATTTTATCGATAGCTGTGTGCAGGTCGAGCGAATAACATGAGATGTAGATTTGCAGATCATCTGCATATATCTTGTGGTGACCAAAACTTAGGGCTTCCGACAGGTCATTGATAAAAATTATGAAAAGAAGTGGGCCCAAAATATGTTTCTGCGGAACGCCCGAGGCTGGGGAAAGTCACTGAAATTTGGTAGTAGCACCCTACTGACTAATAGCCTGTCAGCGCTTTACGAGGTAACTGTTGGATCAAGTAATCACTGTATCGTTACAATTCAATTCTCGCAGCTTGTGAAGGAAAATCTTATGATTTATACTATCTAAGGCCTTGGTAAAATCCAACAGTAACAAAAGAGTAATCATACCTGAAGGTCTGGAATAGATAGCTAATTTTATGCAGTCAAGTACTCCTAACAATACTATCTGGGCACTTGTGGCCTTTGCAGAAACCACCTTAATTCGAATCAAGCAGCCCATAGTCCTATAGGTAACTACCTAGCTGATAATGCACTATCAGTTCTGAAATCTTTAAACGTTCCGGCCATTTTGAGATAGGCCTAGTCTAAACTGGAAGTTTATCATGGAAAGTGGAGTGATTAGTGCTTTTTTTTACATTTCTGGAAAAATGCCATTCCGTAGGGAGGCATTTAATATTGTAGATAGTAGTAATAATAGCAAGTCATCGGCCAGTCGTAACATACTTAAAGAAATTTCGTCTATGCTACGCGTTGTTGAGCTCCCCCGCAGAAATGCATGCCTAACGTCAGCTAAAAAAACTGGCGAGAACTTTAAAGTAGGCTTAGTGTTGTCCAAAGCAGTAAACAATACTTTACAGGGATCATCTGATGTAAGAGGAAATCCTGTGGAGAATACGCCCGTATTATGCTTAATAAGGGCATCCGGGTGAGAACACGCTAATAGTGACCGGTGTTTAAAGCCGCAGAGACCCAACCAACACTTGAACTACGCAGAGTCTCTATCCTTTTTGCTTCAAGACCAGGAGCGGAATCAATCTTAGAGGATGTAGCATGATTTTTTTTGTGAGTAGAGTAGGCTTAAAAATACACTTCTCAAACTACAGTAGAGATCACAATCAATCCTTAAACCTAATCGGGCAATGCACGTATATACAGTGTCTCGGAGCTGTAGTAAATAACGAACCTCTAAGGTAGTCCATGGCTTGTGTGACGATTTCAGGACTATAATCTGCAGAGATTCTACCGCATCAAAGGAGGATAAAAGTGCATTTGTGAGATGAGCAATTCAAAAATTGATGTCATGATCGAAATTGGTCAGTTCAGCAGTGTTTTAAGTGATGGTTTGATTGATAACCGTGGTTATTGTATGCTTCAAATTTCGGTAAGTGAAACTGTCAATTGTAGGTGGTGGTCGCTCTGATTTAACTAAAATACGAATGTAATAATCTCCGGCAATAGGAGGCACGTCAGACTTAATGTAGGTTCCCACGACAGGAAGACTACGAACATGAGAAATATTAAGCTAAGTGTGAGATGGTGGACTACGATTTATGGCATGGTAAGTAGGATCAGATAGTACCAAGAAGAGCAAGTAAAAATCTAAAGGATTCCAAATAAAATTCGTATCCCAATCATCAGTTAGCATATTAGCATTGAAATCGTCTGTAAAGACAATTTTTCTGTAATTGATGTCGATATTGATAAGAAGGAAAATAATTCTCGGGGGACAGCACCGTTTGATTGTAGATAAACAGCCGCAAAGAACAGTCTATTAGACTCCCAAAAAATTTCAATGTTAAAATATTTATGTGTATTATCGAACCTGCACTAGCCTCTAGCAACAGTGTTTCTCTATATTTTTTTTTGTACCTTGTACTGCCAGCGGTGTATAGCAATGTGACGTAATAAGTTCGTCTAAGTATTCCTCTTGATCAATTGTATTTAATGTTCTAAGCTTAGAGGTTTACTGTGTAGAGTGTTCAAAATGCGTTTCAAGCATTGCGTTGCTTTTTCTGCAATACATTCTGTTGTATAAGTGGTGTGATTTTAACTCTTACACCTTTCAGCATATTTTTGTCTTTACGAACGAATGCAAGTTTATTACGAGTAGGCCATTGTAATGAAAATTTTTTTTTTTTCATTCTATGCTGTAGGCAGTATTTTGTCATTCCTCATTTATTTTGCAGTCTGGTTTTGTAAGTTTACTTGGTCCATCTCTTTATTTTATTGCTTTCTCTATCGTTGGTGATATCTTTCTTGTTTCTTTTGTCTCCAGACACTCCAACTTTGAGTCCGCTTCATTATCATTGCTTGGTATGTATCTGTCTAAGCTCCTCTCTTTCCTCCTCATGTCCTTATATTATCCACCCGCCTTCTACAGATCTTGTATATCCTTGCCGGTGGAGCGTTTGTATCACCAACTTCGTCATTTTTTTGTTTTTGCGAGGTTGTATGGCTCCCTTCGCGGTAATTCAGGGTTTTTCTGATCTTTTTCCAGGGTTGGGTTGAAAGAAAATACGTCAGGTGTTTCATTAACTTTCCTGCGTCTACAGAGAACGTCGAGTTCGCAGCTATACAGCTCTGCTTTAAGACTTCTAAATTGCAGGTCAGATTTTCTTGATTTGTAGCCATGTTTTAGAGACTCGTGGTCAGTAACTCCTACAGATTCCTGTCTGCATAGGTTTGGCCCAAATTTTTCTTTTGCATAGATTACTGTAAGCAGTCCTTTATCGTACTTTGGCTAGCGAAGATTTCTACTTTATAGGCAGCAGGATGCATATTCGGAAGGGTGATCTTCACCTTATTTTTCTTGGCCAAAAACTGCACCTATCGCGTAGTCTGATGCATCTGTGTATCTGTAGATGGTTTATTTATGTCAAGCGTTAAGAGTACACGCTTACTGCACAGAGCTTGTGCGAGAATGTCAAATACTTTGTGTAAATTTTCTGCCTCTTTCATTTCGTTCTATTTCGCAAAAGTTTCGAAATTGGTTGTATTATATTGGGGGATTTTTTACGAAAAGACTAAATATTACTAAAGACTTATAAATTGTCCTATTTTTGTGGCATTTGTTGGTCTTGGATATATTTTTACGGACATCATTATTTATGAGTCTGTTTTTATATGTTTGTTGTCGACTAAGAAGCCATAGTACATTTCTTACCTAGGGCAGAAAATACGACTACCGTGCCCAAAGGGCGCGGTTGTTGTATATTTATGCCCGACGTGAGGACAACATTTATTGTACCGAGGGCGCAGTCTCGGCCCGCTAATCACTTTCTGCCCGTGGGCCGAAAGTGATAAGGAGGGCCGAAAATGCATCCCGAGGGCAGAAAGGCTCTGCCGCACTTTCTAAAAATGTTTACGGCCCCGGGGGCCGAAAGTACTTTCTGCCCTAGGGCCGAAAGTAATTAGCGGGCACAAAGTGCGCCCACGGGCAGAAAACAGCACTTTCTGCCCTCGG
>JAPYYV010005685.1:0-15112 GCA_030522625.1 Copidosoma aretas | reverse complement strand
AAAATATACAGTGTTTTTAGAAAAAATTTGTAATCAAGTATTTGCCAAAGTAACGCCCACGCTTGTATGTAAGTCGTTTATAATTATTCTGGAAAATTAAATACTCTTTTCAAATACTGTGATGTTTTTTTTTCTCAATTTTTTCACTTTTAAATTGTACTATATTTTTTTACTGGAAAATATTTTGTTAAATAACAAAAAAAGAATATTTCTATAGAAGTAAAAATATACAGTGTTTTTAGAAAAAATTTGTAATCAAGTATTTGCAAAAGTAACGCCCACGCTTGTACGTAAGTCGTTTATAATTATTCTGGAAAATTAAATACTATGGCCTAGTTTGAAATTAGAATGCTCAAGTATTATTAGTCCATAAGTTAACAAAATAGGTCTTACTCATCGATGCGTGTTGTAACATCAAGGACGACAGGTGGTTCATTATTCTCACTCTAACTGTAAAGAAAAAGCATACCTTGACAAATTTTACCATACAAAAAGATGTAATAATGATTATAGTTCAAAGGTTGAAAATTATTATTGAAAGGATTTGCCACAAAAAAAATAAATTCACTTACGGGGCCTAAACATGAAGTGGTACGGATTACTTCTCATGTCACTCGAGCCTTTTACCAATTGAATCATGACGTTGACGGTCTTTTTCGTACTCTGATCACAGTAGGTAGGCGTCCTGCAAACGATCGCTGCCTAATAAAATTTAGCGCAGATTAATGGTAATAAATACCCAAGCAATGGATAAAAAATAAAAAAAATGTTCCTCCCCGTTTCTTGTTACACGCTTCCAACGCACCTGTTCATGAAAATAAAGGAGTTGCGCTTGCACTTTCCAGGTAACTTCTTTGTCCTCGTTTTCCCGGTAGAACTCAACTTTCGTGTCGATTGGGTCTATGTTGTCGCAGCACAAAATCAAGCTCGCACCTCCATTAACAGGCGCGATACTGCTACTGAGGCGTCGAATGCCGGGCTTCCTGATGATTCCTGCAATTCATGAAACATTTTTTTCTCCAACTGTTGGCAATATTCTAAAATAATTGTATGCTCTACTTGCGTGACCCAGTTTTCTCCTAATCGTAATACTTTGGCCAAACACTCACTTGCATCTGTTATCACGTTAGAAACGACGGGGTCTAGAGAGATGATTTCCTTGTTTTTCTCATAATATCCGTAAAAGCCCAGCCTCACCCGATTTAAGTCGAAGTTTTTCATACTCTCTACAATTTCTGGTGCAACTGAAAATGGAAATATAATAAAAGAGCATTACTTGCAAACAAAGCATTCAGGTACTTGCCTAGAAGCACCCAACGTTTTGCAAACGTTATTTTAAAAACTGAGCATTTTGTTTAAAAGGGTGGTTTTTATAAACGTCAATCGTGCCCACTGCTCGCCATGATAATAATAATATTTAGTGACCTTTGATTGGTAAATATTGGCACACCATTCGCATGCCAACTAAAGCGTAAGCAATCCTAAAGGGATTTTATTAACAAATGGCAGCAAACTCGATGGACGATTCAAGACGTTCTATATAAACATTATATCAATCTTCTTCAAATCTTAAAATTAACGTTGGATGCTGTTAGAGCTATAAATTATCGCTGCAAAAAAACTTACAATTGAATGGGTTCAGTTTGAGTCCCTTTATTTCAGACTGCCTGAGTTCATAGTCGTTCTTTTTAAGATGATGTATTGCAAAAAGCAAAGAATCGTCAAAAGCCAACTCTTTTTGATCTGGATCGATTGGAATATCGAGCATAAAACCGTTACGTATGAATTTGTGGTTTTGGAACTTTGTCACTATTTTGTTCGGGTGAATAGTATACGGGCGATCAACCGTTACGCAACATACAGTCAGAAATATTTTATATTTATTGTTAAAAAACTGAAAATAATTTTTAAATATTTTTGTTACGTAGTTTTTCAATTTTTTTTTTATGTTTCAGGTGTATAGTAAAAATGTTGACTGCTTCCAGTCGTCATTTTTCATACCTTCTTAGTAATACAAAATTTTACATTTCAATTTATCGTTAACTCACCTTAAGGGTAATGAACGACTTCTTTGCGTGTCCCTTTGTTTCACCGTACACATGGCTATCGTATTTTGATGATTCGCTTTCATACGGGAACTTTACAATTGGGGAAGGTTGTCTTGCGATTTCCAGATACGGTTTGCCTTTTGGTACCCTCGCTATTTCGTCTACAACTTAATTATTTGGACTTTATGCATATTTTTATAATAGTCAGCAAGTTTTGCGAAAACAGTTATTTCAAAGCTTACCAAAGTCTGATTTTTCATCAACTATCTGTGGTGATGATAAAGGTGAAATTTTCAGTTTTGTTCCCAGATCTGATTGTACGTCAAAATGATTAATTCAAAACTTTTTTTACAAAGATAACGAATAAAAATTTTGTATACTTCACTACAAATTTATTTAAATGACAAAAAAGTCAGGCCTGACAAGTTCGATCGCTTGTTTTCGCGTGAACATGTTATTTTGTTGACGGCGAATTGCAATTGAATATTTAGCTCCTTGAGTTATTTTTAATTCTATAAGTTCATTTCAATAGACTTGCTCAGATTGAAACTTATTATTCCCAATTATATGGTTTTACTGTTAATTCGTGATAAAATCAATTACCCATAATATGAAATTAGTCCAAATTTAATCATACACAACTATTGAAATACGTAGTTACAAATTATGAGTCTACAAATAATTTTATTTTTTTTATTTTTATTAATACTTAAAAATGAGGGGGAATTACATTTTTATAAAATATGATTTTTATATATGATTTAAAATTACAAATGAAATAGACAGTCTGAAATTGTTTACTTATAAATTAAAAATGTAACGTGTGTTTGGTATTATTTACATGTTATTTTAAATTTTTATAATCTATACTAATATTTCATACTATCTAATAGGTAACTGCTGTGGTATCAAAAGTTTTCGTTTTTTATACCGTTACTAGAACGGATATATATTCTAGATTGATTACCAAAATCTAAATAGTAATTTGCCATCAAATGTTTCTTTGACTATTATCGATTATCCTTTGTAAGTTGCGAAAAATTTTCAGAAAAATTATTGCGTGACTATGTTAGGTCATCATGCAACTTTACATCATTGCGAAATATATTTTCATAATAAAACTACAAAAGAAATTCGAAAAGAAATTCAGAGTGCATCTTAAGGAGGTTTCATAATCAAATACAGTTATGTTTTAGAATTATTTATAAAGTAATTTGTCAATCTATTAACATGAAAATCATTTTCATATGACAGGAGGGTAATCTTTGTGCTGAAGAAAACATTTTAATGTATGTCAAGTAATTAAATACCTCAATAAATCAAAAAGCAAATTTTCAATTGTTATCCAATTTTAATTTTGCAAGACTCGTTATATTCCTGAAATGATTTGAGATAGAGTCAACGTAAAAAATGTTTTCAAATAATTAACGTGTCTAAAATTACGTGTAATGAAATGTAAGTTTTTGCCGGTCTTCTTACCATTCCGTAAAAAAAATTGCACATAGTTTTGGACACGTTAATTTTTTGAAAAAATTTGTGACGTCGACTCTATCTCAAATCGTTTGAGGAATGGAACAAGCATTGTTAATTGATAAGATTAATTGAGGTGTTTTTATAATTGACAATATCTTGGCATGCATGATAAAAATAATGAAAAATAAAAAATAAAATTTTTACTTAACACAAGGATTAACCTCATATCATATGAAAATGATCTTTATGTTATTAGATTTGCAGGACTTATTCTACAAATATTTCTAGAATATAGCTAGATCTGATTATGGAACCTCCTCAAGCGCTGCCAACCAAGCAAGACATCTCTCTAACGACACCGCTAGCCTAAAATATTTTACCTTTTGGTTTGAGTTTCTCGTCAAATAAACAACTGGACATGGCATTCAGTCTTTCTTGCATACCTGCTAAAATAATTAACTTCGTCATTAGAACATCCAGGTTTGATTTTATTGTACATCATTTTTTTATGGGGAAACCAGGGCAACTATTTTATTTGATTTATGAAAATATTAATAAAACAAACAAAACATAAAAAAATGTCAACTGCAATTACTCTCATAGGCAATAATTTTCATGATATTTTTCTTCTGGCTTGCATCTGAGTGTCAGATAAATGGGTTTAAGTGACTTAATTATCCATTAAAATTTAAATGTAAGATCATTCATTAACTAATTAATAAGCCATAATTCTGTGGACTTTTTACTAATTAATTTCTATGTATGCTGAAAAGACAGAAAATAAGACTAGAGCCCATTGTTACTACCGTATTGCAAGCCCGTCTTTAACTACCCGATCTACATAAATAAAAGTAATGAGAACAGACAAAATTTACCAAAAGTTTTCATTAATTATTCATAATAGCAAGAAAAAAAATACCATCGGGATTTCTCATATTTACCAGAAAAAAAATGAAATCAATCATGAAACAAATTTTAAGTTAAGTCGGTGTCATCCAAGCGTCATTTAAATCTTTCAGCGGCAAACTAACGCAAAATATATTGTAAGGTTGCTTCGGTCATCATTACAATACAATTTTGTAGACATATCAAGGTTTCCAGCGAATTGCTTGAGATAAACTTCATGATTTTCATTCGTCATAACGATATTTCAACGTTGATGAAAAATTGTGCTGACAATTTTTCAGTTTTGTAAAATAAAATTGTGATAACATTGTATCAACGTTGTAAAAACATTGTGGGTTTCGCGGTGAAGTTTTTCATGAATTAGTAATGTTATAAATGCAATGTTTTGTATGAAAAGTTGTAAATTTGTAATATCATCGTTGAAAACGTTATTACAAAGTATCAAACTTTTTGCAGAATTTTTATTCGCAAAAAAATGTAATTTTTCCGTGTCTTAACAATGCCTTAATTCATTGAAAATATTAAACGTTGAGAGGGCATGGCACTTGAAACCTACACGGATTTGAATTGGAAGCTTAAAACAAAATCGTTCATTCTTTTGGTCCATCAGTTAGATTACGCAAAAATAATTGACATGTACTTTTTTGTATACGTAAACAAAAATTGATGAAGATATTAGCTCATTAAAATGACATGTGCCATCACAAACATCATAAGATATCTTTGTAACGTCATTGCCTCCCCCACTCCTAATCTTTGACATGCTGTATTTACGTCAGTTAATAAAAAAAATTTGAAATATGTGTATGTTTTTCGATAATCTACCTGACGGACCTAATCTAATTTTTTTTATGGAAGTACCAAATTATATGTGAAGTCCATTATAGCCAAGGAATGGGACGTTTGTCTTTATTATAATTTTTGTATTTCATTAACATTGTAACTCTTTAAAATAAACTGACTCGTTGCATGCAATCAACAATTTTTTATCAAATAAAATTTTCACTGGAAAGAGTTTATAAACCTGTTAAAAGACAAAAATGCCCCGATTTCTTTATTTTTTGTGACATGATAGTTTTTTCTGGATCAAAGAGGTCCGAAAAATATTGTTTTTTTTTCTTACGTACTAACAAACAAAAAAATCTGAAAAAATGTATAAGTATACCAAGAGTGACTATTTATGAATAAAATTTTTTCAAAACGATCAAAGGTCAACAAAACTTTTACAAACTTTTTTCATCTTTAAATACATTATTCTGTATTACGCCAATGAGGTACGATAAATTTTATTTTTCCATATCGTAAAACAGAAAAAGATCTTTTTAAACACTGAATATACATGTCGCGATTAAAAAAAAATTATTCTGGACATACTTAAATTATATTTGTGTTTTAAAATTGCGACACATGTTTTAAACGTTTTTTTTTCGTGGAATCGAATATAAGAGAGCAGTCGCCGAATAATTGACAATAAATGTCAAAAATAACAATTTTTCACATTTTAGATTATATTTCTTTTACTGGAAAACTAGGAAAAAAAATCGGTAAAAATTATATCTCTTTCCTTTCTACGAGATGGTAATAGTAGTTTTCGTCACAAACGTGCATCTGTCCAGGGCGGTCCTTGAGCCCGAGGGCGCTTGCGAAGCAATTTGACGGGACCCTCTCAGTCGGATGCACATGACTGGTGAACGCTGTTTTTCCTACCGAGGGTGTACGAGGGTTGAAAAAGTGCCCGGGGTAGGAAAAATAAAATGTTTAGTACCTGAATGGCTGGATACAGAAAACTGTATGTGGGGATAAAAAAAAGAAGTTTTTTAAGGTTATATTGACCTTTGATAGCTTTTAAAAAAATACACTTATGAGTAGTCTCTTATAATATACAAATACATTTTTTCAGATTTTTGTTGGTTATTGCGTGAGAAAAAAAAAATAAAAAATGACGAACAATGGTTTTTTGGGCCTCTGTGGTTCAGAAAAAAATATTTGGGACCCAGGACTTGATTTTCCCTCTATCTTTGTTTTTAACAAACAATTTTATCATAAACAATAAGGCAACAAAATTAGGGATATTTTGGTTACTTTAACGGATTATACCCTTTGCAACGTTATAAAAATGTATTTTATACGCTGATGTACAATGCTGTGCTGAAAGTGTTTTCCAAATTGTTGCATTTGCAGCGTTACTGATTTCCAAATAAATGAACCATGTACATCAACGACGTTCATTTAACGTTAATACTTCTTCTTCATAGCTGAATTAAAAAAACGTTGTAAAGTTGGAAACACAATGTTGTATTGACGTTGTATGCTATACTATATAGGGTTCATATAAGTTTTGTCTGAATTTCTCTTTTCAGTTCTGTTTCCATCCATTTGGTAAATATACTCCACATATTTAAGATGCAAAAAAAGTACGCATTAAAGTGTAGCTCAAAAAAATGCTCATACATGTAAACGCCATCTACTTATCTCTTGCGTAGAGATTATATAGTCAGCTAATTAGAGCCACCTCATGGTCTCCCCATATCTTGTACCTCCGAGGCATTTTGTATCTGTTAGAACGTTTAAAATGTGACGTGTTGAGTGACAGAAAGTATGCACATAATGATATAGGTTAATAACCTAAGGTTATACGATGTCAGTGACTGTATGTTGAAAGAGTGTTGCAACTGATACAAAGGTCCTTGGGTGTACGTACATACATCTGAATTTGCGACAAAATCAGTTAAATTACAACTTTCAAATGCATTTTAATGTACTCACTACTGGAATTTTTACTATTTCCATATGATATAAATCTGAAAGGGACCATTCTACTTAGTGCGCCATCCGATCGTCGTTCTAATTGAATTTTCACTTCCACTGAACAATAATCACTTGCATTGCTCTCGGGCCCATCATAACAAGGAGTTTCAAAAAAGAGTACAAGCTAAAATTTAAAAAGAGTTGGGCGTAAAAGATAAAATTGATTTAGATTTTGTATTATAAGTTCTGACAAGTGTACGTATATCTATTGAAAAAACGATATGATTATAGATTCATACCGTATGGTTTTTGTCTTAAATCACCACGTAGTAAGACAAACTATTAGGTAAATAAGTGAAAAAGCGCAATGGTATTTTTGAAATTCATTTATAGACCATTTATTTTAGAGATTATATAATTTTGAGTTTTGTGTTTTATATTTTTAAGAATCAATGTTGGTGATAAACAACAACGTTATTTAACTTTCAAATCGCAAAATGAATAGTTACAAAAAAATTTCTCACCACAATATCGTATTCATTTCAATATGGTATAAGACACCATACGTGGATAAAAATTTTTTTAAAACAGCATAATTAAAAATAGTCATATGGTAAAACAACGTAAGATGAGACCATAATAATAATTCGCCTGGCACGAAGACTCGTACAGTTCGAGTCTTCGGACGAAGACCTGTACAGTTCGCTAAGCTTGGACGAAGACCTGTACAGTTCATGATACTCAGACAAAAAAGTTATTAGTTTGGGTACTTTCTTTTTATTTGCACCCAAAAAACTCACGTTCTTTTCAATAAACAATCGTTTATTAGAAGTATAGTGATATTCAAAATAAATTTTTGGGAAGAAATCGAGGAAGAAATTGTCCAAAAGGGGATAAAACCCCTTATTAAAAAACACCTTAAGGTGTGCTTGGACAATATCCGTGGCTGACAGTTGCATTTTATCTATCTTATACAATGCCACGAAAATTTGCTTTACACGTGAATATGCTAATAATAAAATTTTATAAAATACAAAAAAAAACATGATTTTTTTTTTTTAGGGGCAAATAACGAAGAAGTACCGTAGTTCTTTTTTGTCTTGGTTTTAAATAATTGGAGTAATCTTAATTAATAAGAGATCAATAAATAATTCAAAATGATTGTTCAATTCATTAGTGTTCCAATTATCAGAACAATTCAATTGTTCATTGGAATAAGTTTTAATTTTTTATTGCATCTGATTATCTATTAAAAAATATTTTTTTTAATATGAAATTAAATTAATAATTGAAAAGAATAATTAATATAGAAATAAAATTTATTCAAAATTCGTGACAGTTTCAAAGAATATAAAATATTCCAAGTACTACAGGAGAAACAAAATAATAAAATTTTGTTTTTAACTGAAATATTTTTCAATTGAGGTATTGCATTTGTTTGAAGGTTAATTAACTTTCAATTCAAAATCACAATAAAATTGAATCAAATGAAAATTTATTTTACCTAGGTAAAAACCTAATCGATTCTATAATATGATCTTTCAAAAGATTCGAACTTCACAATGTCATCCAATACGATCCAAAGCTTATGCTAGAGAAAAATCGCATTTCGATCAAATCAGTACCTGATTTTAAAGAAATCTTAAGTATTTAAAAGTTAATAATTATTGAATTACTCTAAAACTCGAATGAAAAAAAATTTTTCAGCACAATGTTATTTTATGTATTTATTTTATATTGCCTCCTTTTCTTTAAAATCGTAATTTAATATTTGTCAAAGGAATAAGAACAATCAAGATTGATACCAAAATATTCATTCTTATTTGTATTGTCTCATTCGTCGTAGTACACAAAAAAATTAAGACAAGAAATTTTAAAAGTATTAACTAATGCTTGTCTAATAAAAAAAATATTGCTATCAAAGATTAAATGTAAAATAGTGCTTTACACATACAATTGAAAAAAGAGTTCTCTTGTTAAGTAATATGTATTGTTAATACATTTATTTCATCAAAGAAACCGTAAGCGTTGTGAAGAGAAGCAAGTATTTTAGAAAATTTAGATGATTAAATATAATTTTGTTTTATAACATGTAATATTCCAGTGCTAAGATTTACCGGGTTTTATCTGTTATTACTTCTTAATTACCATTTTTTGTATTGACTTCTTAAGTTTCAGATTAATAAATGTAAGTAATTCACTGTATCTTATTTATTACTTACTCATTAATTTATCCATTTACTAATTGTTCCTGAGTCCAGCGTACTGTGTGAGTTTTTATACAATTGTGGCGAGCTGTACGGGGCTTCGTCCAAGCTTAGCGAACTGTACGAGTCTTCGTGCCAGGCAACGATATGGTGAGTGGGTAAAAATATTACGGTATTCGTATACATACAAGAAATTATAAAGCTTAAAATTAAAAAGCTCTTAAAAATGAATAGTCACATACACTTAGATTTTTTTACTGATTTAGACTGTGGTTTTTCGTCTTACGGTTTTTTTTTATCTCTAATAGTTTGAAATGTAAACTGTACGATAAATTTGAGTAAAAAAATCATGTACATTTTTTGCAATAGAGTATGAGTTGTTCCAAAGCTACTTTCGAGTAAAGTTAGACTGAGCATTTTATACCTTTTTATGGTGGTATGGCTCGACCAATTGACCGATTCCAATCCATCCACTCGATTCATGGATAAATTTAACGATTATATCTTCGTGTAATATTTTGGTACAAAGCAACGTGATCTGATCACCTCCCTTCATTGGGGCTTCCTCAGGACTTAGGAAAATAATATCCAGGTTCTTAGAAGCCAATCCTGCTAGAAAAATGTCTTTTAGGTGAAGAATAAAAAAAATAAAGTAGATAAAACTAATAAAGTTATTTTGGAAACATACATTTTCCATTCTTTCAACAGTAATTTAACTGTGATTTAAATATTAAATCATAGACAATGTAATTGTTGGTATATGTATTTAAAAAACGTGAAATGTGAAAAAGTTAAAAGTTGTGATTGATTTTCTAGTAAAAATATAACTTATTAATGAGCTGGAAATTTGTATCGGTTCAATAAAATAATTTTTACAATATTTTTACATTATCCAAATCGTCTTCAAACCGATTCATAAATTTTATCACGTAAGTTTAAATGATGAATGGAAAAAAGGTCTAATTAGAAAGGGTCTTTATTTCCAGTATAATAGAAACTGAAAGACGATCGTTTTACATTTCAACAACTAAAATCACGATAAAATTTCATGCAAAACATCCTGAGATTTAAAAGAACGGTTAAATTATTTTAACTTTCACTTGAATATAATTGTAAAAAACTTTCAAGAGCCATTCATATGTGACTTTGATAAAATTTAAAAGTGATATGTCAATGATTTAAGTTTGATTCAAATCTTAAATCATACGTACTTGACGTTATTGATTGTGCACAGAATCAAAGAACGCAAAACCGTTTTTCCGTCATAAAAAAATTTCTTATTTCATTCACTTGAATATTAAATTTTTGAAATCACAAGAGAAATGGTAAAAGTTCTTATTGTGAAGTATACGATTCATTGGATAAAAAAAAATCACCCGCGGAGAAAAAGCACATTTTTGTAGTAATTGCACGTTACATACATGCATATGTTTATACGTATCTCCGAATACAAAAATACAGTTTGACTATTTTTTTTATTAGATTTCTTATTCGTGCAGTATTTTAATAAAAATAATAAATAAAAATAATCAATATTATAGAGACATCAATGATCGAATAATTTTTTTGTGGTTAATGTGGCGGCAATACGGAAAATTTGAACAGCATTTTTTATTTATCTGATCTTTAAATTTATTTGGAAGACCTAATTGTAGTATTACGTAATATTATTTGAGCGTTTGCATAATATACTCCAAAAATTAACTTACTTCCGTCGTAAATGGGCTCCGTGACAATGGGTCTCAACAATATGCCAAATTGCCCGTTGGGCTTTTGAAGGTAAACTTGAATGGCCAATCGGACGCAAGACATGTCGATGCCATCCATATCTTCCTTATGCGAAAAACCCGCTGAAATATATTCACACCGGTTGTAAAAATAAAAAAATAAAAAATCACGTAGTCGTCGCTATGAAAACCGTAAATGTTTAAATGAATAAGTTACCGCTCTCAACGTACCCTTGAATGGATCTACTCGATCTTGTTCGCGCATAGCTAGAGATTTCACCATATCTTGTTTTTTAACGACTTTTATGCCTACGCTGTCGAGAATGAATTCTGTCGTGTTCGAGTCTTTTTTAAGATCAACGATGCAGTGGTAGTATCCTTTATTATCACATGAGCCGCCAACAAGCTGATAGGGATGCTGCTGGTAGCGCGGACCATTCTTAGTCACGCAAGAAACGATGACAAACATCTTGTCACCAAAATGATTGCAAACCTAGGAAGTTTTTAATTATTTGACTTTTACCTGAGAATATACGGCCATAATTGACTAGTGTGGATGATTATTAGTTAGTGTAGCGGTTGTCTCTTCACTGCAATGTAGTCGAGATCGTACAAATTACTCGAAAGAATGTATTTTTAAGCCACGATAACAATAGTTCAATGTTTTTTATGTTTTGTGTTTCATATGGCTCGGAATAGTAAAAATATTAATAAATATGCGCCCATTGGTTTTTTTTTTTTTTTAGATAACTAATGAAAATCAATTCCCGCGTGAATTGAGTGCATGGCATTTTTTACACCTATACGCTATAGTATTATTTCGTAAAAGATTGGTCGTCTGTAACTGAGGGCTTTATACAAGGCTTTATATTCGTTGTGTGATTAGATACGACTAATCACGCGTGGTTTGTTTGGCGGATTTTTAGAAAAATTAAATTCGATATGAAAGGATCTAGACAAATGGAATTTGATTTATTTGTTCTCTTCGTTCAAAGGGGTTGAAATTAAATTTACGTCGAGCACTTTTTTTAAGAAAAACTTTTGCATCGTAACTTAGTTTTGCCGAGGTCATTTGAAATTTATGAAAAACAGATTTTCACGTAACTGATGAATTTAAGATTATTTAACTTGTTTTCGTGGTATGCGCATACTTTTTTCAAACTAAGCTGCAGGAAGTAAAAGTGCTGTCGAGTAATCGTCGGTCTAGACCGTGGTAAAATAGACAATATTTACTTGAATCGTTGGATACACGGTGTATTCTCCTGTACTGTTTTTCCCCCTTATGACGCTGGAGGGCTCACCATTCTTTTTTGTATCATATCTGAATCTTGCTCCCCATGTCTGTGGTTGAATTTTTATCGCAACAAAGGGATCAAAGAAATTTTTTCTCTCGCTTGCAGATGATTTGTCCTCTCTCGCCCTTTCTGCCATGTTCATCATATGGTACGTGATGTGACACTTTTCATTTGCAAGAATCACAGATCGGCGGATCACTTGTTGAAAAACTCGTCGGATCTGAAGTACACAAGTTCCAAACAGATCGTGACCCCGGAATAAAATAAAATAATTATAATTTCGTATTCATAGAGAGGATACAATCATAAATATCATAAAAGAAACAATCGATGCTAAGTGGATGGCGAATTTTTCAGGGGAATATAAAAAACAACAGCACAATGCCTATGATATTGTCAAATATGGAACGTATCAATCAGCTGTATACTGTCAAGTTCGCTTGAAATTTTTTTTTTCATCATGCATAAAAGAGATAAGTTCCAACACAAGACATCTGCCTCGCAATAATATACTCGAGACTTTGTTTCATCGGAGCAAAAAGTGAAACCTTAAAAAAAAATACTCTCATTTCGGGTGTAAAAGTACTTTTTTATGATAATGAGTGATATCCAAGTTCATCTGTGACATTTTATCGGGCAGGTTTTATATGGAAAGAAATTGCTGCCAGTAACAGAGTAATCTATTAAGTCCGTCAAGTATAGATGACTATTGAAACATATAGACGAAGATGGAGCTTGTCAAAGTTCGAGAGTATGGGCCGAGAGGGGGTGATTCCGTGAAAAACGCTGTTAAAAAAAATCGCGTGTCTTTTTTCCCAAAAAGTAGCTGCAGCTTGCAAACGTCCCGATTTCTCTGCACTTGATATATATTCATATAGATTAAAACTCAAATTCGAAAAAAAAAAAAACAACACCTCGTTGAAAAGCTAGCGTGTGAGCTCTGCCTGCACTGGTTGAAAAACAGAACAAAAACAACAGCACACACTACGCACCACCACGACCACACAAACTACAACGGCACAAGCTCATCGAGAACTTTACGAGGATAACTTTGGCAGATGAATTGCGACCAAGTTAATAACGTCGGGTCCCGCGCTTTGAGTGTTTACGCATGTAAATGTGTACGGTTTTAACGGCTGAGTGCAGCAAACTGTTATTATAATTCAAATCCGTCGGGTTTTCCTATACAGTCAATGGATTATACGGCCGAGAAAATTGCGTCTACTCAGGTACACATTTGGGCCACAGACGAAAAATATGACTCATTGGCTCCGGCTAATCATGGGATTTGTTACGAGGAGATGATTAATAACATTTACCCCGTTTTCGCTTAAATTTCGCAAACGAGAGACAACATTTTCTTGCAAGGTCATGGGAATATAAGTTCAGAAAACGTCGAAAAAATAAACGATTTGTACTGTTGTACTAGAAAGATATGAGCCAGAAAATGATGTCGATGCGATGATAATTAATATACTTGTTGCCCAGGTATATCGTCGAAATGTTTCAAAATTGGCCAGAATGTTTGAAATAACCAATAAGTACGGCTCTTGGCAAAAATTTCAGTCCGTCACGCTCGTCGAGTGATACTTTGATCGTCGTATTTATCGTCCATGGCACCGAAGAACAAAAATGTCAAACTACGACGACCTTTCTGAAGCCGCGTTGAAAATATACGTATGGTCAAATAATCCACCACAAGAAACTTCGCACATCAAAACTACACTTTACACGCGAGCGGACTTTCACTCGCGACGGGCTCTATGTTGCACTGTAGTTTTTCCAATCAATCGACGATCTTCCCAAAGCAACGGCCAAATTGAGTCACAGCGATAACTATTGTGCTTTCCCAGCCACAGCGTTCGAACTACTAAATGTGACAACGATCGAAGTAAATAATTGTATCGGTAGACGCGTCGGAGCCGGCGCGTGTGTTGCCCTCGTCGATCTTCTCGTGCTTGTGTCGTACGGCCGCGAGATAGTACGGATAATAGACTATACGGCAGAATATAAACACCTCTGACCTTGACGAACCTTTTCTTAACGGGTATGCTTATAGGCTTGTACTTACAGGGACGCACGAGTCCCGTCATCGAGTTTTTCGAATTTTGCGGGCGAACGACGAGCCGTACGCGATTGGCTGGATTCGAAAGATCCCGCGCCGCGTGTAATTGGGATTTTTGGGTTGTGTTCCGATTGTTCCGAAAATGCAAGCTCGTTGGTTAAATGGCAACGTCGCAGCTATTGGTGGAAGCGGGACTTTCAAAATTTAATTACTCTTCTAAAAATGACGTTTCCAATACAGTTGGGTGACCGTCAATTCCCGCTCCTTTCAGTGTTGCCATTTAGGCAGCGAGCTTGCATTTCGGAACGCACCCTTGGGGTGTAAGAAAAACGTTTGAAAAATCGAATCTCCATTATCGATTGTCGTCGACAACGGATGAACGGACTCCTACTCCGTGTTAGTTAAAGCAATGGTGCGTAAATGGGGCATCGATGTGTTAACCGGATGGGACTTAGTAACATTGTTCCTTAGGCGATTTCCAGCCTTTTTGTCCATTGCACCCATACCCCCCCATTTGCAGACACATAAGAAATATTTTGTTACGATGCAGTCGATAAAACAGTTTTCTGTCGTATTCCAGCATCACTCAGCTAGTCCATAAATTTGAAGATTTTGGGGGTTGACGTATGGGGTGAAATTTTAA
>JAPYYV010005684.1:0-31779 GCA_030522625.1 Copidosoma aretas | reverse complement strand
TTTTTGCGGGGGGAATAGAGAAGCTTCGAGACGCGAGACAGTTTCGTCGACAGCGCTGATTGGCGTTGATTTTGCAGTCGAATCGTCTTGACGCTGACGGAGGGTGTTTGTGGGTTTTCACGAATCGGTTGAAGCAATGCAATTCCCAACTCTAGAGAATCCACGGACGATCCGTATCAGCTTTGAGACGATTCGATTGCTTCGCTCAGCCGAGCAATCAGCGCTCTAGCTCGAAAAAAATTGGACCATACAAGTTGATTTTTCATTGAGTTTTTCGCAGGCTTTGTACAAATCGATATTTTGTGTATACAGTTATGTTGAATTCGCTAAACATTGATATATAATTTGCTGCTGCAAATAACGATGATAAAGGAAAATCAAAGACAAATACAGCAGTACTTGATTTGCGCTATATTATATTGCTCACCCTGTAAAGTGCCAAACTGTAGCGACAGCCTCGATTTTCCAGTAACAGTATTTACACGCACTCCGCATTGTGCACATTTGGACCCCTATAGATATATTCATTTGATTTTTGATTTGCTACTCTATAGCTGTCGCATGTTGCCAAGTACAATCACGTGTATCTTTTTTTATTGTTTTTCGACAATCATTTTTTATTCATTTTTTTTCGTTACATCATTGTTGTTTTTTAATTATAGCTTTGATCATAATTTATTTTTAGCCACCCACGTGCTTTACATATATATGTATCAGTACTTTTGAACACGACACGTCTGAGCACGCTTCCTCTCTTAGCAATTAATTTTTTCATGTACTGGTCATTATTATGATTTTTGGACAATCATTATTTTTTTTACTACTATAGTCTTACGTTTTTTTTTTTTTTTTCTTTTTTTTTTTTTTTTTCTTATTTTTTTTTTCCTTTTTTACTGTATACTTTTGGTTTTTTCGTTTTTCTTTTTTTTTTTTTTTTTTTTACCTTAAACTCAGTTTTGGTTAAAATTTTTTCTTTATTTTTCCGCACGATCGTTGTGTATAGTTTTCCTTGAGGTCACGCACGCCAAGTCTGAATGGATCCATATGCAGCCCTTACAGCAGCCTAAGTCGCAAGGTACGCTATTCTGTTGCTTCTTTTTTTTCTCTCGACACTAAGCAAAGAAAAACACCCACACACCACTTTGTTTTCTCCACGCTGAGCGCCAGTAATCAACACACGCGGAGAACGCCTCCCTTATTTCAAACGAAACGCAAAAAAAAAAAAAAAAAAAAAAAAAAAAAAAAAAAAAAAAAAAAAAAAAAAAAAAACACCAAGGCCGTTCTGTCGTTCATCGGAGCACTGAACGAAAGAAGAAAGAAAGAGTCGCAGCCGCACCGTCGCCACACAGCGTCCTCAGCCGAGCCAAGTCTCTCTATTCCGTTTGCTTGTCTGTTTCCCGCAATGTAGTATTACCCGCCGAGAACCGGCAGTCCGGGCCTCATCCTGCGCGAGTACGGCCGCGGCGGGCACGAGAATGTCTCGCGCATCTACACGTACTCGTACCTGACCGAGACCCCCAGCCAGGGCTACCTTAGGCGCCCGATACAGCCCTACGACAAGCCGCCCACCAGCCCCCACTTCCACCGGCCGAGCTGTGAGTATACCGAAATCATCATCATCATTGTCCAATAGTTTTTCAGACGCTTCGAGGTGATATCCCCCCCCCAAAAACGTAACGCACTTTTTGGGCTGAAGAATCTTTTTTTCCTCAATTTTCGTAAAAAAAAAATGGTTTCAGCGCAAACGGGACGCGTCATATTTTCGGCGAAAAGTAACGTCTCAAAGAACTCGAAAAACTATTGCACAACTGTCCTTGCCCAAGTCTCTGGGTGCCGCTCGCTCTATTATCTCTCTCTCTCTCTTCCGCAGCCTCGCGCTCGATAAGGAGCAGCGGCGGCCGCAGCAGTCGCTCCGGTATGCGAGCCCTGGTCGACGCTCTGGCCGAGACGCGGCCCAAGTCACCGGCCGCCGGTAGCCAGGCGGACAACGAGGAGCCGATCGAGCTCGCCCACTATCCCGACGCCATGAAACCACCCCCGGGTGCCCAGCCGCCGATCGAGCGCGACGACTTTCCGGCTCCGCCCTACCCCTACACCGATCCCGAGCGGCGCAGGCGGTGGTCGGATACCTACAAGGTGCGCGTCCGCGGTATATCTTACGACCAGAGTTCTTTGCAAGGCCAAGACAATTGTCTTGACCGTGTCTCGGCTCTTGTCGAGGGACGAGACTGCAATCGTCAAAGCCCCGGATTCTCGACGATCGTTTTCCAGGGAGTACCAGACTCGGAGGACGAGGACGAGGTCGACCACAAGTCCATCAAGGAGGTCGAGCAGAAGCTGAAGAAGGAGGAGGAGGAGCTGAGCAAGATAGACACGGGCATAGCCAAGGTCTTTCTCCAGGAGCGCGAGAAGGACCGGGAGAACATACGGCACAGGGCCGCTAACGTCGATCCGCGCAACGCGTCGAGAACTCCCTCGGCGAATCGGGAACCTGCCTACAGGCTGCGCTACGAGAGTCCCATTGGTGCTTGTGCGTACGAACCGATACGTATATTATACGAATCCGATGTTCCCGGGGTCGTGGGAAATAATCGCGACGCGGGCGTGATTGTGGCTCTTGTTGCAGCTCCGTCGAGGAACATGGACCACGCGAAGCCCTGGACAGAGGACGAGGACGGGACGAGCTACAAGTCGAGCGTGGGGCCGAGCTACAACGGTAAGTGCCAGCGCTGGAACGTAGATATACTCGTTGGATCATCGTCCTCGATCGACTCATTGATTTACGAGCGTTGTCATCTCATACATGTCCACACGTTCGCACATTCGACACAATTATATGTATATATATATATATATACATAACATTCCACGGATTATTTTATTATTACTATTATTATTAATGTGATATGTAGTTTTTTTCGATACTTACCGACCGGCAATTGTAAAACAGAACCGCGGTCGAACGGCTCTTTGCCGCAGAATCGTTTCATTTCGCGTTTTGGATGAAATCCTACGGTAGGCGGTATCGATGAGTAACTTTAGAGGAGCGAAAAGAGAGTTTCCAACACAAGCTCTGTTGAGGGGCATTGCGTTGTCAGCGGTGTCACTAGATTAAGCATCGCCCGTTTGAAAATGTGCTCACAGGTGATGTATCTGACAGCTTTTGCATGCCTCGAAGCCCGAAGCTTTGGATTTGAATAATAATAACGATCATAATAATACAGCGGCTTCGGAGAGCGATCGAGCACAAGTTTGATGAAAAAAGTCCACTTTATGAACGATTTGCATGCGATGCTTCACGAGTGTACGTTCGTCGTATTCTGCCGAGGTAGTTTAATCGGTAGATCTTTTTGAAGTAGTTTGTAATGTACAATTTTTTTTTTTTCACACTTATAGTCACTAATAAAACTCTCAATGTCAGAACTACCTTGATAGAATATTATTGCAATGCAGTGTTGAAAGGTCATTAATCAATGTTAGATTTTCAATGATCATAAGCATGTCAAGTGTTCGATGTTGCACGATTTTTTAATTTAGTTGTCTTTTAACAAACGTTCAAAACAATTTTCCGTGATCTGTTATAGCTCTGTTTGAATATTTAATCACTAAATACGGCAACTAAAAGTGATTGAATTCAATTGGAAAACCTGTCAAATACAATTTCTTAATAATACTAACGCTTTATTCGATAAAATTACGAAACTTACGCTTTGTAACCGGGGAAAAAAAAAAAAAATTCCATTTCAAAGAACAAACACGGTATATTGTAAGCTTCTAGATCGTGCGCAAACTTTGCTTTGAACAGAGTCACACCCGCTCATCCATACATCCACACGCTCATACACACACATTACACACATCATCTTCATCATCATAAAATTCGCGACGAATTAGTATTTAACAACACACATAATTAATTAATGTTGTTGATTTTTTTTCCTCTCCCTTTTTTTCGTCATTCCTGTTGTACAACTCTACATGTTTTGTGTTTTCTTCTTCTTTTTTTTTGTTTATTTTTGGTGTGTCCTTTGTATTTTTGTCGTGTGTGCGCTCGTGCGGACCCGCAGCCGGTGTAAGGTCGGCGACGCGCTCCCCGGCACCAAGGAATTACCCGCCCCTCGGCTCCCAGCGTGCCTTCACTCTGCCCAACTCCAGTAGGCACTATTACTCGGTGAGTCGTTAAAAACCTTCCTCTCTCTCTCTCTCTCTATGTATACGCCACGCGTCAACGAGTGACCGTTTATGTGTACCTACGCAGGCGGCATCTACTACGTGATGAGCATTTTTATACACGGCTTATTATAATCCATGTGCTGATGATCACGGACGCGTGCTTTGATTTTACAAAATTGATTTAAAGCATCGAATTGGAGTGGCTTGAATTATTTTTTATTTTATTTATTGCTTGTCACAATTGTCTCTTGATTGCTATCGCGAGGGATGCTGCCTGTGTGGCTTTAATTTTAAGATTCCAATGATTCAAAGCTTATCTAAAGGCTGTTATCTACTTTACTAACAAATCTTTGCTGGCTGCATTACAACCAAGACTCCTTAGTTTCATTTTTGCTAATATTGATTTTTGCGCATCTTACGAACGCGTCAACCAATTCAAATAAATAAACAAATGTTTATCCCACCTTCTGTACGAATTTTTAACAACTTCGTGTTTCTGTGATCCCTGTAATGATTTTACTTTAGCAGTAAATGTCGTCAATTAGCCGACAGATATATTGATTCTTACTTTTAAATATTGTCATCTTACTGTATATGTCCTCTTAAAATATTCCTTCTGTATCCAGTAGATTTATATTAGATAAATATTGAAAAGTATAGATTCAAAGTTGATGTTTTAAATCATTTGACACGTAGATACCCTTGTATTAAAGTAATAAAATAGTTGTTTGTATCTAAATACATTAATTTCGAACATTATAAAGTTCTTTGATGTGATGAAAAAATCGGTATGAATTTTGGAAAATATTTATTTGACTCTGGTTGACTGAGCTGTCGCCAACTTGCCATTGTTAACAAAAAAAACCGCTATTAAAACCGATCGCTCGCTAACGGAATGCAAACGGTAGAGCATTAGATTTTTGAAACAGGCTGAAAACACAAGTGTCTCACGAAAAAAAACTGCGAACGTTGTTGGGCAAATCCGTATGGGCTGATACACGTGAGTCGATCAATCAGATTAGACAATGGATCACATGTTAAATCTCAAACTAATCGATCATAATGATTTCGATGAAATCGTTGTTGGGGTTGAAAACAAAAATCAAACAAATCAGTTGTGAGCTCCCTGCGACACATCCCGAAGCCGGGATATGGTCTGGCGCCTCGGAGTCACACCTTCTCGACCGGTAGTTCCGTATCTGCTCTCCCCGTAAGTCTATCAATGCACAAGCATAATTAAGCGCGCCAGCAACTTTTAACATTCCATCTTTTCTCTCTCTCTCTCTCTATTTTCGTTCTATTTTTTTTCTTTTTCTCCTACTCTGCCTTAGATTTTTAATAATTGACAAAAAAAAGGGAAAAAAAACGTTTTAGAGGAATTAGTATTTTTTTGCAACATTGCTCGAAATCCTTTAAGACGTTTGAAAAGCCGATTTCTCATTAATACCTATATTCACCATTCTTATACGCTCTCTTTTGAATTATTATCTTTTAGTACGTAAGCCACTGCTGCAAGTAGTATAGATATGCGCCGTAGACTAATGACATTGTTAAACAAACCCTTTTTTTTTTTTACTATTACAAAATATTCACCGTACATTCGTTGCAGACAAATATCAAGTACTCGAGCAGCAGCACCCAAACCATTTGAAATTGCAAAATCCTTTCGTTCATTCATCATATTATTATTGTTCATGATTTCTGTCACGCAGGGAGACTACTCGTTCAGCGGCATGGGCGACAAGACGCACAGCACTGACTTTTCCTCCGGCAAATCTGATAGTAAGTAGTCGAATACACGCACATCACACTCATGGTATATAATATGTTCATGCACTCGTATACGACACCTATACCTACCACCACAAATACATTGGAACAGAAACACGCGAGGATGTTTGAGAGGAGAGCGAGTGCAAGTCTGCACTGTGTGACACGATGTGATTGATGATGGATTTTTTCTTTTGTTTTTTTTTTGTTTTCCTATGTCGTTACTGTTGTTATTAATACTCTACTTAGAAACTTCCTTTCTTGCACAGAGGTACTAAAATTACTCTTCTTGGATATTAGGCTTGTGGTTAATTAATATGTTACTAAAAATAAATATAGTCAACATCGTGTGTGAATAAAGTATCATTTAGTTAATACGCACTGAGAACAATGACTGTTTTACAAAGTTGATATTCATGCAATAAGAAATAAATAGATTAAAATATGGGTATTATATTAATAATTGATTATTTCGAGCAGGAAAAGTAAACGTTTCCTCAAAAATGTCATTGAGAAGCATCACACGTACCATGTACAATTTATTTTCAAAGTTAACAATTTACGTTATAGATACGACTGGTCTATTGTTGTTCTTGTTGTTGTCGTTGTTGCTCTTGCGAAGGTTCACGAACTCACGTCTCTTTTTTTCTGAATAATATTTTTTTCTCATACTCACCCGTGTTTTTTTCCCCTTTTTTTTCCCATCTAGTATCGACAGGCAGCATCACGGACGTGGACCGAAGGGCACTGGTATGTACAACAGCCCCGAACTTCTCCCAGCAGCTTAGCATGGTTCGTAGCACGCCTGTCTCTTTCTTTCTTTTTTTTCTTTTTTCGCATCTCTTTTCCATTACTATAATTATATAATATAAGTACGACTATTGGGACACGATGACGATGGCTTTCGACGCTGCAGATTGTATACCTGGTGCGACAAGTGCACCTCGGTCTTGTATATATTTTTATACTTTTGTAGGGGATTTCGAACTGGTTTTTTTTCTCGTTTAGTTGCGCGTTTGTGTTCTCTTGAGTAATGTATATAGAAGTAAATTGTTAAGTAATGATTTTTCTTGATTTTCGTAAGATTATCAACATTAAAGTAGTATTATATGTTTTTATTACATTTTATTTGTAAAGATTTATTCGATTAGTTGAATTTCATCGCAACAGTTTTGTTTGAATTAGGAGTAACGTTATTATTTCCCAGTATTTATCTTTTATTTCTACAAAAACGTAGCATGAAACCTCTGAGTCAAGTATACATCAGTGTGATCCCAAATTATTTTTGTATAAACTTGGAAGCCATTGTAGTATACATAATTAAAGTTAAAGTTTGAGTAACAATACGCTAATGGAGAAAAAATTGTACATAGCCTGTCGCCGGAAGTTCGACGTCCCCGTAAAGTGCGAACATCGAAAAAGTAAATGACGAATTGTATATACATATTAATATTAATTTAAATCACCAACCGCATGCGTGTAAATATCACATTGTTAAACGAGCATCCAACTATAGTTATGCAACTTTAGATCGTTAAACTTTCTGTACAAAGTGCACATTTATACACACACACACACGTCTTCTTACTGATACTGCAACGTAAGTCACACAATAATCATTTACACACGTTGTCTCGCATGATTCGATTGTCCACAATTTGTATACAGACGAAGTAGTAGTTCCACAGTACGAAGTTGATACAACGAGGCATTTTGCAGATTTGGCACTGATGATCTATAATGATGGCAAATGACTTATTTATTTGCCGATTCAACCAACATAATAATCGTGTATAAAACAAAAGCGAATCAAGCTGGCTCGTCGTTATAAAAACTAGCTTTGTGATCGGCCAGCATCGCGACTGTTATTATTTTGTGCATTGCTATTTTTATACACAAACTTGTGAACTTTTTTTCAACTGAATGTTCGTCTAAATGTTGTTTTCAAGGAACGTACACATATTATATTAATATACGCCCTCCCAGTGAAACATATTATCATCCCCGTGACACTCGTGTGATCTATCTAAATGTTTATCGTCGAGGCGAACCGACAAACCAAAAAAAAAAAAACAGACGACGTATGCGTTTATGACTAACGATAGATCAACGATTCTGTTTCTCGCTGGCCTTCGTGCAGAATGACGGTGTCGTTCTGCCCTCCTCGACGACGTACACGGGCGGCCTGGGCTCGGTGGCTGCGGGCCACGGCCACCACGTGAGGCGCTCTCTGCCGGACATGGGCGCGGCCCCGACGGAGCCGCCCAAGCTCTACCCCTATCACCTGCTCATCATCACTAACTACAGACTGCCCGCCGACGTGGACCGCTGCAACCTCGAGGTGAGATTTGGGCTTTTTTTTTTCACCACAAGCACCGCACCGGGGAGGAGAAAATAAATAAGTACCTGATTGTTTTTGCTCTCGTTGTTCCAGCGTCACCTGTCGGACGCCGAGTTCGAGGCTGTGCTCCACTGCGCGCGCTCCGAGTTCTACCGGCTGCCCCAGTGGCGCCGCAACGAGATCAAGAGGCGCGCCCGTCTGTTCTAAGCGCCACAGCAGCTTGCGCACGCGACAGAAAGTAAAGATTCGCGTCGAGAGGAGTGTCTAAGTAAACCGGGGATTGCTGTTGTACGGTCGCGGATACGTGCGATCGGAGAGCCCCTGACGCGCGGGCGCGACGATTTCGCGCGAATGGAGGACAAACGAGGATGGGTTTCGACAATCGCGGATGACTTTTTTTTTGTTACAGGACTGTGCCGTCGACTCGACGTTACTGCAACGCTGATTTGGATAGCTTTTCGACGATCCCGCGAGAACCCATCGTTTCGCGCTATTATTACCGCGCGCTGATCTTTGCGAGCCCATCAGTGCGGACAACTTTAAACTTTTTAATGGATTCAACTTTAAACATCGATTTTTAATCTCGTGGAGAGTGATTGATTTTTATTATTATTATTATTATTATTATTTTCAATGTTTTATTTCAATTTTTCAATTTGTTTCGAGAGCACGGTTTTCTGGAGTGTGCATGTGTTTGAGGGTGAGATTTCGCATAATTGTTTTACAAAACAGGATAAACTTTTGTACATACAAAGAAAAAAAAAGTGGGAGAAAAGGAGAGGAGGGAATAGTAAGGGGGACGAGAATGGTTTAGCAAAGTAAATGTTGCAGCTATAAGGATAAAAAAAAGATACCTAAATGTAATGCACTGCGACGCGACAAAGACTTTTATGCAAGGGATATAAAAAATATGATGAATGCTTACCCGGTTATAGAATGTTGTTGTAATGATAAAGACGAACAATTTAAGTATGGATTTACCGAGGCAAACTGATTCGCTCGTCTTCTACACAAATAAGTAAAAATAAAGACAAATTTAAATATATAAATATATCACGTAATACACCTACGTGAACAGCATTATTGAAAGAAAGAAAAGTTACGATATATTGAAACTACTGCTACTCTAGAATTTTAATATAAAATAAGAAGAAACAAAGCGTCTTATAATAAATATGTCGAATAAAAAAAAGAAGATGTTTGCTGAGTTCTTTTCTATGCTTCACACAGCCTTTGATCATTGAAAAAAAAATTTAATTGAATGAATGAATACGCATCGAACAAAGTGCGAAGTGTGGAGAGAACCCATAGATAGTAACGAATGAATAAAATTGACTATGGGTACATAGAAAAATAAAAATATTAATAAACAGTTTTCGTACGTTTTAGTTTCAAAGTATGATGAAATAAAAGTAAATGGAAAAAAATTCAAACGGGCAAAAAAATCAATGGTGTCTGCAGACACTTGAGTTCACTTTTGTTACGTTCTCTCAGCTTGTAACTGCACAAATGCTCGTAAAACATGATTTTTCTGTTGTCTTTGCTTCCGCTAGTCGAATCATAATAAAAATTACAAAACACTACGTGTCGCTGTTGATGTATTTTTCTACCCTACAGACAATGCTAAACTTTTATATTATTACTGCTAAAGTCAATTGAAGTGCATTAATTATTTTAACTTGGCTCGTAGGATCACAAAACTTTCCAGAGGATCGACCAGGGCATCGTACTCGTCGGTATTAATCAACTCTGCTTTTTCCCCATGACACATCAGCACCGGAGTGGTGCTAACGTTGCCCCGAATTACGGATTTAGGGTCTCCAGCCATGCCAATCACATCCACTCCCTTACCCACTCTCACAGAAACCGGCAATAGCTGAAAATATAATTGAAAAACAGATGACGAATCTGCCTTGCGGAATCAATCCATTTTGATTTACCTCGAGATTTTCATCAAGCGTGACAAGCCATCGAGGTTCCATTGCGAGTGCCAAGCAGTACATCAAATAGTGACTCTTGCCCAAAATCAGATTCTTACAGTCTAAAAACGAAACCAAAACAACGAGCAAACCAGCCAACGCCGCCTGATCGAGGACTTTCGACGAATACTTCAGAGGCTGCAGAGTCACGGTGCCCTGAAAATCGAAGGAACAAACGAATCCAATCACTCACTCGCACTTTTGCACGAGCAGTGCAGGAAAGGAACACTATTCAACCTTTCCCAAACGGACCAAGCCCTGGCCAACGCTGATGATGAAAAGATGGGAAGGGCTCCGGGAGTAGTATGCAGCCAACTGCTTGAGCATCGCAATGCACTGTAAGGTAACGTGGATGTGAAATTTTATCGAATTTTGCCGGTATTTTTGTTTTTCTACGCTAAAGAGTCATGAAGGTTAATAGCGACCCTCGAACTGTTGGTCCCCGCGCCGATGAGGCCGAGTCCGAAAATAGAAGCCAGGGCGACGCTCAAATCGGCATCGTGGCTGTACTTATTCAGCACGTCCAGCAAAGCCATATCCGCAGTTGACAGGTAGGAGAGGGCGAAGGCCAGAGGCACCGCGATTCTGGCCGGCCCCGTCCCGTAGCGGCCGATCTGCGTCAGAGTCAATTTTTCAATTCCAACCCGCTGCAGCTTTTGAATTTTTTTCACATATATGTGTAATACGTATGATGATAGTTACTTGGCCAAATATCCGGCTGTTCTCCTGGCCGTTGCTGAGGCCGACGACGGCGAGCCCAAGCGAGGCGATCGGCTGAGTCAGGGCCATTTCACTGACGGCATACACGCGTTTCCGGTAATTTGCAACAGTAAAATCCACGCATATATATATAATAAGACTCACCTCGGCACCTCATCAGATTGGCTCTTCTTCTCATCCTCCGTTCCGCTCGCCGATTTCGCGTCACTAGCCCGATCCTTGGGAGAGCAACAGCCCGAGCTCGGCTGCCTGTTCACGGAAGAGGACGACTTGGCGAGATCGTTCTCGTCCTCCACTGGCTCTGAGAGGATGTGCAGGAGTTCTTGGACAACTAGAACATCGTCGGTCCCGGCGTAAGAGCACACCTGCAGCATCGTCTGGGCTGGGAGCTTGTAGGGGTCGGGCAGGACGTCCAGGGCTGCGGAGACGGCTTCGATGGAATCCCTGCTGCCCATGTAGACCATGCCCAGGGCCAAAGGCAGAAATCTGGGAGAGTATTTTTTCATCAATGCTCTATTGGTCTTGAAGTACTGGGAAATCGTTACCGCGAGTAGGTGGATGACAACTGTTGGGGGTCGAGGTCGAGAAGTCTCTGCAGGATCGAGGATGAGATTTCGGCGTCCCTCGAGCCGACGTTCACGAGGCCCAGGGCAATCGCAGATAACGAAATGACTTCCATGTTGCCTATAATTCAATCAATAAATACACAAATTTTTCACCAGAACGACGTTGCCAGTACGAAATTTCAGAAAAAGAAAAAAAAGTGAACCAACTGTCTCTGTCGAGCAGCGGGCCTGTGAGCAGGTCGTTGACGTCCGGCCTCTGGGAGGCTGCGTAGGCCAGTCCGAGACCCAATACCGATCCGATCCTCATATCCTGGCTCCCCGACAACGCGTGCTCGCTCAGCAGGGCCATCGCCGAGTCGCACTCGTTGCGCACACCGCAGTTGACCAGGCCGATCGCCAGCAGCGCCCCTCCCCTCACTAAATCCTCGCTCGCGTACAGATATCTGTCGGACCGTGTCGTTGACGATCAGTTTGTTTCTTTTTTTCCAGCTCGACAGATTTTTATCTCGCTCGGTTACTTGTCGATCTCGCCGAGCCCACCGTCAACGTCCCACAGATGGATCAGCCCCAGGGACGCGGTCGCCGACAGCATGCCGTGGTCCTAATACATATAGACTCACCGAGTTCACATGAGTTTATACAAATGAGGAACTGATGTAACATATTCCGTTGCTAATTATCAGTCCTTGCAAACACACACATATAATAATTATGCTGTCGGAATAATGAATAAATCGTCCAACTTATACAACTATACCGACAACCCTATATTTCAGTTGCACACGCGCAAGTAAGCAGTAAGCGCGCAGCGTCGGTCAATCGTATTGGTTCGTATAAGTTAAAAAAATGACAAGCCTTGTTCTTGTACACCCAGCACTGCTCGCTGTTCGACATGAGCCTGTCCGCCCCGAAGCCCACGTGCACGAAGCCCGAGGCGAAGGTGGCCGCCAGATTGGCCCGAGCCGAGGTGTGCTCCAGGACAAGGCCCACCCCCATGTCGAGCCAATCCTCGTATATGTCGTCGGGCGTCCTCGGCTCCATCAGATCGAGCTCGCGCGCCATCGTCAGATAGTGGTCGCTCACGTGCCCGTTGCTCAGGATCTCCTCGATCGCGGCCGCGTCGGCGCCGACGCAGGCCACCTTGAGCGGACGGTCCTTCAGTCTGGCGAGGATGTAGGCGAGCTGCTTTCGCGCGAGGGGCTCCCCGCAGCTGGCGAGACACTCGGCCACGAGGTCCGGCTCCGAGGCCTGCACGGCCACGAGGATGGCCCGACTGTGGTCGTTGAACCTCAGATAATGGCCCGTCGCCGCTTTCAGGATCGCCCGACGCTCGAGGTCCTCTCTGGGATATCGGTATACGCGTTATAGTACGCGCATCGAATAGTGTATGCGTAATAAGAATTTATACGTGTAGTCGGCGATGCTGACGAGGTACGCGCAGATCTTGGCGTAGTTGTTGCCGTCGAGACAGGCGGCCAGCAGGTCCAGCCTACCGATTTCCAGGCAAACGTCGCAGGCTTGGATCTCGGCGTTGTGGGTCGCGTCGAAGGCGATGACCTTCTTGACCATCGGCAGCAGGTCGTTTCTAGAGGGCGGGGGGGGGGGGGTGATTGTGTACATGCAGTGAACTTTATTCCTCGCGTACAATTGTATAAACGAACAAAATTTGGGAGGGGGGGAAAGTACGTTATCTCGTCCTCCCGGTCGATCGGCGCGGTGGTCCACTCGTCGACAATCTCGCTCTCCAACCTAGCGACGTACTCGTGGCCCCAGCGGCCGGGGTCGCCCTGGGTGCCCCTCAGGCAGAACTGGAGACACTCGCGCGGCGAGTTCTCGGGCGCGCTCGACATGGCCAGTACGCTGAGGACGTCGGCCAGTCGGCGTTTTTCCGAGGACTCGGGCATTTTTCCGTGCGCCGTTTTTAGGGCCTCGTAGGAGTCCTTGAGGTACTTCAGGGGCTTCGGGAGGGCGGTCAGGGACGTCGTCGAGGTGCGTATGTGCCGGCGGAGGCTGGTCAGGGCCTCGGCGAGGGATCTGTTTTGCTGGGAGGGGCGTTTATGTATGGGGATATGACAACGGTGGTGCGGGTGAGTTTTTGCTGTGGGTGTGCGGGCACTTACTATAACGTCCTCGACCAGCTGCAGGAGCTCCTCCTGGAGTTTCTTGTCCTCGTCGCTCTGTGCATTGAAATGGGTTGGGATATTTTTCGGGACAGTTTGGTTGGTGAGTATATTATTGTATATATTATAGTATGTACCAGCTCGGCTTCCTTATTGTTCTTCTCGTTCGTCATTTTTCTTTTTTTCGCTTCGCTGGCCATGTTTCTGCAGGCAAACGATCCTCGACAACCTTCTTAATTATTGACTTTTCTCAGAGAGAGTAACCAAGAAAATTAAAAATGGTGTCTTGAGTTGACTCGATGTAAAATACGGCTACGTTCATGCGAGTGGAATTTCGGGGTGGTAGGTATATTGTATAGTACTTACAGAAATTAATAACGCAGTGATTATGATTACATATGCAGGGTTCACATGTTTATTTTGTACAATAATGCTTTTGCAGACATAATATTCACACATTAGTATTTTTAGCAATCAATCATTCATTATCGTTTATAACTATAGAGTACCACAAAAAAAGTAAATTATAGTACACGAAGCTAGGGCACCACACGCACCAAATGTTTTTTGGTTGCTGAACACAAGCCCCAAATTGCTTCGTTCGCTTTGCAAGGCGCTCGTTATTTCATTGCCACTTACAGACACCTTTGCCTCATTCAAAAATAAAAAAGGAAACGAATGTGTTTATGTTAAAAACAAACATTGGCCACACGCTGTGCCGTTGTTGTGTTTTTTTTTTTTTTTTTTCTTTTCTCTTCCATTTCGCTCCTCGGCAAGAACGGGTACGTATAATAGTTCGACAAGGCACGTACAAAAAATAATCACAGCTTACTCCGTACTTGTACACTACCCACGATTCTCATCCTCAAAACCTGCTCTCCCTGGCCCCGATGAAAATCTCATTTCTATACCCGGGATGATCCTGCCGCTTGGCCTCGCTCCTCCGGCCCAGCTTCTCCTGAATCTGGACCAGAGTCTTTCCCTTCGTCTCCGGTACGAAGGACAGCACGAACACGATCTCGAGGACGCAGAATAGGGCGAACGCGCCGAAGCACACGTGAGCGCCGAAGGTCTGTTCGACGTTGGTGTAGAATTTGGTCAGCAGGAAGCTCAGGGTATTGATGGAAAAGACGCAGAGAGCCGAGGCTTTGGGCTTGACTCCGGGCGCGAAGAGTTCACCCATGACTACCCAAGGGATCGGACCCCAGCCCAAGCTGTAGGCCAAGATGTACACGACGAGGGTGGCCAAGGGGATCCAGGTGACGTCGCTCAAGTCGTACTTCAGTTTCTGCAGGTAGAAGTAGACACCGAGGATCCCCTGCGATTGAAAATTGTTGGTTAATTCTTTAGGGTTTATTGTAGACATGATGGTGCAGATGGGCTGATTGGTCTGAATGTGCAGTGATTTTTCCCGTGCCACTATACGGGGAGAATCATTTTTTAAACGGAGGTCGCTGTTTTACGATAAAATTGAATACCACACTGCTATTATTTTCCTCCGCGCAAAATTAAAAATAATTCGCAAATAATGTTTATTTTTGATGAGAAAAATGTTGTTTTTTTTTCTTTCATCAAATCATGAAAAAACCATTCGATCCAATACCATCGAATAAATATAGCTTTTGTGTACCATAAATTTTTCCACGCTTACATCACTATGTGTATGCATAATAGTCACGCAAAAGCTTGATTATACAACCGATATTCTTCCTTACCACAGTGACGCCAGCCCCTACGCTTGATACGAGCAGGAGGATTTTTCTACCGGATCGGTCGACCACAACGGACGTCAGCAGAGTGGCCAGCATCTGCGCCAGACCGACGATTATGGCGGAAAAAGCTGCGTTACTGGCCCCGGCGTTTCGGAATATATCTTCTGCGTAGAATAAGATGGCGTCGATTCCCATGAGCTCGATGAAGCATATCATGCAGACCATTATAAGAACGGACTTGCGATCGACTTTGTCCTGTAGAGCCTCCCTCCAGGACGTTTCGTGGCTAGACGCGTTGACGATTTCCTCCTGAAAAGACAGTTCAAGTTTTGGATCTACATCGAGAGATGTTCGTCGTGCTTTTTTTTTTCGCGAAAGTAAAACTATAAAAAAAAAAATGACAACGCATCGGAAGAGGTTTTCGTTTGATTGGAGCACGCGAGTCGGCGTAACTGAGAATTACGTCGGATTAGCATCGTTTTCCTCAATAAAACTCGTGTATTCGAGCTGCCCGCTCGTCCAATCTCACACATACATATATTCCATGCAGTGCAACGATTTTCACGTGAAAACGATCAACCGCATTTTTAATTCCCCAAATTTCAAAATCATCCTCACCTGAATCTCCACGATCTCTTTTTGTGCGTCATCGAGGCTCCGACCACGCAGTTTGGCGAGAGCTTTTGCAGCCAGGAAATGTCGGCCTTTGCTGATGAGAAAGTACGGCGACTCTGGCATGAAGACGAAGCACAGGAAAAATATAACGTGCAAGCTGACGCAGAACAGCCAAAAAACCGTAAAAGATGTAAAGGGTCCGATCGAGTAGGACAGGAGAAAGCCAAAAGTTATGAACAACTGCATGAAAGAGCCCAGTGTTCCTCTGATCGATGCCTCTTGGAGAGATAAATGTATTTTAATCCTTAAACAATTAGTCCAATGCAATATTTCGTCGAATTAACAGTAGTTTTCGTCAATAAATTGCTTTGCAAGCGCCCTCGACAAAATACACAATATTGACGAAAACTACTATATAATGATCATGATTGTACTAATAAATTGTACTATATTAGAGTCGATAGAGCCGCTATAAGTTGGTATAATTTTATCAACAACAAATATCAAAATCTCCTCTGAACGGTTTCCGCGTTCATAATATTGAATAAACATCTGTAATGTGATCCGCCTTTATTGTATCGAAAAATAACAGAAAATAATTTTTAATGTGTTGATATTTTTACATGATAAATAATCGGGCGAATACGAAGTGATTCTCGAATGCGTATACCTAATGCGCGTAGTAGTGTGTTAGTTATCTTTACATTACAAGTCAATAAAAAAATGATGTCAATATTTACTTATTTGAATACAAAATCCAAATACTCATACTATTTCACACAAATAAAATAAACGAGCTGCAGAAGATGAACAAATTATGACTCGATACGATAAAACTATATTGGTGGTTCTAATCCGAAGCTTCTTTTTCGCCAAATAAACTGCATAAAAAACAGGACAGTTTTCTTACAAAATATTAATAATGATAGTAATGCATAATAACAAGAGTAAACGATCAGGTACGTACTTCTGAAATTTCACCTGTATACATGGGAACCGTCGTGAAGCAAATTGCTAGACCCAAACCCAATATCAAACGACCTACATACATTTGATATATTGTTGTGGCAGTGCCCAAGACGATCCATCCGACTATCAACGGAATGGCGCTGATTAGCAGGGCTCGTTTTCTTCCTGCCCTACACATGAAGAAAAAAGAAAATCATCTCATGCAGCTTAATCATGCGAAAATTCGTCACGATACAAGTAATAATAGTCTCCAAAGTTAAAAATAACGAGTAACGTTGATGAATAATTTATACGATTCGAAAAAAGCATACACACGCAAGTCAAGTTTTATGAATCTGTTTGAATCATACGCAATTAAATGCGTGCAGCGTGATATCCTCCGCAATCAAAATAGAAGATGACCGCAAACAATAAAGTGTGTAAAAAACCGGAATGAGGAAACCCGGGGAATCCCCGGAAGCCTCGTCATTGAAAAATTTACCGCTCCGCTAGGTAACCAGAGATGAGACTGCCCACCATGATCCCTAATGGTGCCAGTGAGCCGATCCACGCGCCTTCGTCTTTTGTTATAGGCCTGCCCAAGGGGTTGTCCGGCGAAACTGGATTGTCCTCCGATAGTTTCGGTAAAATGGGACTCGTCCATCCCAGAATACACCCACACGCTACTGTATTCAAATTTGCTGCAAAGTCCCACAATGATTGATGAATAAACAACTCCGTAATCTAAACAACCTGGATGAAAAATTTAACGTACCTGCTGAAACTGCCAAGTACTGCAGGTACTTCGACCCCGTCTCCGTCATTTCAGCTCCTCTTTCTTCTTGCTCTTTGATTATTCTTGATCTTCAATTCTTACCTCGTGCACTTTGCAATCACAAACAATACTCGACTCTGCTGGGAGATCGAGTTGCCGGCACGAAATGCCGTCGAGCCGGCCTTGCAGCTGCGATCGTGGTATGAGCAAGCATACTTATGCGTCTCTTTCCTCCTTCCATCCTGTACTTGTATCGTCCCTGGGTGCATGTAGTGGGAGTAATGTTTCTTTTTATTACCGGCCAAGATGCGATAATGTTTTCCTCGTACGCGCGATGACGTTGAGCGTCGAATTGTTAAATACCACAGATTGCCACTGGCGGCGCCACTGCACGGCTGCTTCTTAGGATCGAATCGGTACTTATGTTCGACATCGAAAGGGGATCGGTAAGCACGGCATTGAAGACCGATAATTTCTGCGAGGTACTAAGTTTCAGTTTTAATAAAGAAATAATTTTTTTTTTCTTACGAAATAGAGTGTATTGGTATCATTTATGAATATACAAGTGGGAGAAATCTTGGAATTTATGTGATACGTACTTACTACTATTATAAATAAAATGATAGATTGTCTAGAAGCGAATGAATTTTTCAATACAATTGATCGATAATTATTTATTTATCTTACATCTTATATTATATAGCTACATTCTATCCTGATTCTATATAGTATAGTTTAATACTACAATCATCGGCATCATCACAGATATCATACTTATCACTCTCAAAATCTTATATATTTATCCAAACATTCATACGATTCAGTTTTTCTTCTTCAACCGCACTATGTACAAATATACAATAAATAATGTTTCAAATTACACAATTTGATCAGCCCCTTTTTCCATCACGCGTCACTACACCTTACCCTCCTTATTATCAAAGCCATCGTTTGCATACCCATTAACAACGATCTCCGGCACTACCTTTTCTTTAGCACTGCCGATCCCCCGGCTCAGCTTCATTTGGATCTCAGCCAGGGTCTTGCCCTTCGTTTCTGGGATCAGGGCAATAATAAAGCCAATGCTGATCATGCCGCAAAAAGCAAAGAACCAGAATCCCACGTGGGTTCCTAACGCCTGTTGAACGTTGGTGAAAAATTTGGTCAGCAAAAAGCTCAAGCTCCATATTGAGAAGACGCACACCGACGAGGCCTTGGATTTGACTCCGGTAGCAAACATCTCACCCATGATGGTCCAGACGAGTGGGCCCCAGCCGACGCTATATGATGCCATGTAAACGATGAGAGTAGTCAGTGGTATCCACCGTAAGCCGCTGAGGTCGGCATGTACTTCCACCATCAAGAAGTACGTGCCGAGGATTGCCTGGATGACGAAGTAAAAAAGGAGCTATTTTAGCGCATTTTTTGAGAAATAAAGTGTATTCATTTGAAATTGAAAAATGTTGCGTATCGATTTTTCTCATGGCAAAAGATTTTTAATTTTTGGTGGAAACAGATACTCTGTCACAATAACGTATGAATTTTGAGTAAACTACATTTTTATTGCAAGCAATTGAAATTCAAATGAAATACATTAATATTGTATTCCAAATAAACCAAGTTAAATTGAAACATTTCCAAGCACAATATTTCCAATAATTTGTTATGCTTTAAATATTTTGTTTCGGAAAAATAACACAAACGAAATAAACAATGTAAATATTCACAGTTCATACTGGATCGAATTATTTGGAACAAATCACGAAATTCATGTGTACCTAATTAGAGTAATCAAGATAAGTCTTTAACTGCATGTGTATTTGATCACAGTAATTTGAATGAACCATTAATCTTAAATTTGCTTTCTATAAAAATTCATCATTTCATACAATTACTTTTGTCATTAAAAAATCGTTATAAAGAATTGTTTCAAATACTCTGAAAAAATAAAAATCGAATCAAAGATCTATTTTTCTCAATTTCATAGAAATATATTTGATTTACTTAAAATAATTTACTTGCTATCGTCTTCATGGCTTTTTAAATATTTAAACTTTTTAATGGAAAATCATGTTAAAATAACGTTCAATTTTATTTTTAAACCCTCGCCTACCTCTACTTAAAAAAAAAAACAAAAAAAAAACATTTTGCCAACTTTACTTTAGCAATGATATTTTTACTCTTTCTGCCAAAAAAAAAATCAAGCCACCAAACTTATCCTCACCAAAGTCAAGGCACTGCCGATGCTCGACACAATTAGCAAAATCTTCCTCCCAGATCTGTCGACGACGACGGGCGCCACGACCGACGCCACCATCTGCACGATGCCGATTATGATAGCCGAGAAGGCAGTGTCGTTGGCACCGGCTTCACGGAATATTTCCTCGATGTAAAAGAGCAGTACGTCGATGCCCATGAGCTCTTGGAAGGACATAAGGACGATCGTCAGAATCACGGCCTTGCGGTTCACTCTGTCCGCGAAGACGTCGCGCCAGCCGGTTTTCGTTCGACAGGCCTCCTCGATCTCTGCCTGGGAACACGATTATTCTCAGGGACAGTTTCAAATTTTCCATCTCATCAATTTATTTCTTCTTGTTAAATGAAAGTGATTGCGTCATTATCGAGCTACATTGATGTTTGTTTCGAACCAAACAACTGTCACGTTTTGAGGCTCAATTTCTTGCGTGCAACTATAATTGCAGAAAATGCACAAATAGTGACCATTCTGCAGAATTAACGTTTCTTTCCGCGTTTTTTCGAAGCTCGTTCGCGAGAGTAAAAAAAAGGGGGATGGGTGTTTTTTCAATGTCTCAACCTGAGAGTTGGTGGTTGTGAGAAAATTGTAATTCCTAAATATTATTATTCTCGCGAACCCGGGAACGCGATGAGGGAACGCAAGTACCGTTGGAATAAAATTTTCAATTTTCCATGATCGTTGTTGGATACGGAATACAGTTTCCTGGAAAAATTCCACAAATATTTCACACTGTTTACAATTTTAATTCAGAGAAACTAATTTAGAGAAAAAATGTTGATTAAAAATGAGTATTAATTTGGTCGCTCTTCCGATGGTACGCTAAACTTACTTCAACAACTGTAGCCTCCAATAGAAAAAAACAAAAAAAAGAGAGATCTACCTGACATTCTCACCTGCATCTCCTCCATCTCCTTCTTCACGCCGGCTTGGCTCTTGCCGCGAAAGCGAGCGAGCGCCTCTATGCCCTCGGCCTTGCGATCTTTGCTGATCAGGTAGTACGGGCTCTCGGGCACGTACAGAAAGCACACGAAGAACAGGACGTGCAGGCTGGCACATAACGCCCAGAAGGTTGTGTACGAGACGAACGGGCCCACGGCGTAGGAGAAGAGAAAACCAAAGGTTGTGAACAGCTGTAAAAACGAGCCTGTCGCTCCGCGGATCGAGAGGGAACGGACAGGCCCACACGTCGCGCACAGGGGGAAAAGGGCGGCGCGCGCGCCGCGGGGGGAGCTGGGGTTTTTTTTTTTTTTTTTTTTTTTTTTTGAGAAGCCAATGTTAATCGGTTTTTGAAGCAATAGAGTTTATTTGTTCGCACAATCAAAGTGAAACACGCACTCACATCGGATATTTCGCCGGTGTACATTGGTAGCAGGGTGAAGGGTACGGCCACGCTGAGGCCGAGGACAAAGCGGCCCAGGTATATCTGGGAGATGGTTTTGGCGGTGCCTATCAGTACCCAGCCAGTGATGAAGGGAATCGTGCTCAGGAGCAGCGGTCGCTTGCGTCCCATCCTTTCGGAAGAAGCAGATGGTTTCAAGTATAGAGTATATAGCCTGATACTTATCATACATATTTTACGGTTCGAAAAAAATCATGCAACGGTCAAAGAGGAGTCGTCATAATAACCGAGGTTTTTCTCGAGGTTTTTTCTCATTTGTGGCAAAATGAGCTTCGGGCAATTGAAGTAACACGCGTTTGAAATTGAAAATCGGTTCGGGTAGTATTACGAAACCTAACGATGCGCAGGCTATAGGTCGCGAGTTCTACCGCTACTGTAAGGATGTTTTGTGAGCAACGATTATATTAGTTAAATTGATGAAAAATACTGTGCCGTTTCGTGTCAGTTTTGTGATTATTATTTTGAATTTAAGAGAAAGAAACGATTAAAAACTTCATAAGAATCTAATACAAAACGAGTTTTCGGTTAATTTAAAATGATCGTAATGGTTGAAAAATTGTAAGGAAAAAATCTCTGTGATACAAAAGCAATGTGATTTTCTTTTTAATCTCTGCATCTTTCGTGTCTCACTTTGTTGCGTAACGTTAATTTTTAGCTATTGTATTACTATAATTAGTCATTGTTGCGACCCGAAGTGTTTATTATTTAATTTTCCAGAGGGAAGTATACGGTACAATGAAGTAATATTTCCATAAGATCTACGACGGTTCTCGGAACGTCTACTTGTGTAAGACGTTAATTTGACGAGTGTAAACGTAGTTTGTTTTTTTTCTCTCGACTTTTTCAGAAGTACAAAGGTTTAGAATTTTCCCTTACATGAATCCTCTCCGGTCCAAGTTCTTCCGAAAACTCGATAACGTACGCACAGAGTTCACAATCGAACCACGTATTAACAATATTTTCCACGCACGAAATAAGCATACCGTGGAAAGCTACACTTTTTGATCTTGTAAAAACGTAATCTCTCGTTAAAAAATAAAAAATAAAAATAAAAAATACCGACGCGCGGCAACCAAATGATAAAGACGTCACAGGGCGTAAGCGCGACGTACAAGTGCCGATCGGATCATCATCGACTCACGCTTCGCCGAGATAGCCGGAAATGAAACTCCCGAACATCACACCGAGGGGCACGAGAGAGCCGATCCACGCGCCCTCATCCTTGGTTATGGGACGGCCCAGCTGGTTGTCCGGATTGATGGGGTCACTCTCCGACAGCCTCGGGAGGATGGGGCTCGTCCAGCCCAAAATTGCCCCACAGGCCACAATATTTAAGTTTCCTATGGAATTTAATATCTTTGTTACTGTTGCAAAGACGTGTCCACGTATAAAAACGAGGGGATGAACAATAATTTATAATTATCAGATACAGGTGAAATTTGATGGACATATTGTAACGTGTGTACGACCGTCCGATAATTTTAGTCTCTTTCGTTTCGAGTGGAAGATTTTTTTCTTCAAAGTGTCAATTGAACGGTGTGTGCCAAAAAGTTTGCAACGTCGATCTCTTAATATTTGATTGTATAATGAGTAGATAAAACTGACGTTCGTTTGTGTTAACAAAGTTGTTATCAGTTTTAGATGGAAGATAGAGAACACTACGTAGATGATATAAAATACCTTACTAAATATGTAAATAAATGGATAAGTAATCAACTACCAATTACTAATGAGAATTTCAAAAAAATGTCTAGAATTGAAACAAGCATTGTTTCCACAATATTAATCATTACACTGATTAGAGATCAAAGTGAACGCACTCACCGCCAATTAAAATAGTTGAGAAGTGTTTAACAATTGCAAGTTAAAACCAAATGCTTTCGAACTATTTTTAGTGAAAACAAATGATAATTGGATGCACCAAATAATATCAATAAATATTAAAAATACCGGCACAGGTAGCTGCCCACTGCAGATGTCTCGAGCCCGGCTCCATCTCGCTGAACTACTAGTGCACTAATATAGGTGTCGCGTGGCCGCGACACTGGCAGAGAATGACCGTAAACAGGCATTATTGTGATTGAAAAGTTTGTGTTTGCACGCGCTCGAACCTCCTTCTGACGTTCTCGGCCGTTTTTCTTTCCATCGCGGGGACGCCGAGTGGAGGGGGGGGGGGGGGGGGAGATTTATTACATTCCGTAAGATAATGGAGAAATTATTGTCGATGTGATTCATAAAATTTGATATCCAATTGGAACTATAATTAATAATAGAGGCAAGGTTTTGTTTATCAATGCTCCTTCTGTCATCTTGAACTCGTTTTACTCCCTATCCGAAAGTGCACGACCGTAGAAGTAGTTTACTTTCCAAACAACTAATAGTGTTCCGTTACATAAAAACGAGACAGGAAGATACAAAAGTCATATTGTTTGGCAAGAAACGAAACGAAATTGTTGAACATGCTTCTTGAAAAACATTAAGTATGTACTTTGACTGCATTGTTTCCATTCCAAGAAATAAAATGTAAACGAAAATTCACGGATTTTCGTTTTGTTTCGGAAAAACGAAACGATAAAAACCAACAATTGTATTCATTCGTAATAAACGAAACGAAACGAAATTAAAAAGAATTATTTTTCCCTTCAAAAAAACGGTAAGTAACTTTAATTCAATTTCGTTTCCGTAACAAACGTAACTCATGTTTTTTCAATTTCGATTCCGTTTCTAAAAGCGGTAACGGGACATAATTATTTTTAACGTTTCATTTCATTTCGGTAAGCCTACATTCCTAATTTCATACAAAAAAATTGCTTCCAAAAACAAGAGAATGTGCGATCATTGACCAATTTAACATTAAATATTTACGTCCAACTACATCAATTTGTACAATAATAATTCCGAGAAGTAATCTTTAACATTACAAAGCCAATAGGATCCATGAAAAAGCTAAAAAATCTTAAATTTTCATGTAGTTTTATTACATGTTGTTATGGTCGCCCGAGTATTGAAACTTTAAATCACGATTCTATCGCATTTGCACCATAAGTTAGCAAAAAATAGTTTTGTAATGATTTCATTTGAGTAAACCAATAAGAAATTCGATTACGAAAAAATTGTGATAAAAATCTAGGTGTTTTTTAAACGTGTGTTCAGAAAAATTAAAACCTATCTATGCTTAAGTTGGATAAGTTCAGTTGAGCGTCGTGCAATCTCGCTGACTTGTCAAAAACGTTTGTAAATATGTGGTCCAAATCTTCCGAAACGTAAAATTGAAAAAGTAAATAAAAAAGCGTAGAGAAACAGAAACAAAAGAGGATCAAAAAAATTTGACGAGACAAATTTGTTTCAAAGTATACAAAAAGGTACATACCATAAGAAAATATTTTTGTCATGAATAAAAAGCTACTGCCTGTAAATTAGCACAAACCTTCCTCAACAATATTCTTCTGCAATTATTTAACCGAAAAAACAAAAACAAAAATATTAAAATGATTTAAAATGTGGAAAGAAGCTATTTTTATGCCCTATGATGTGGAATTATTTAGAAAATAAGATCATAATTTTTACCCGAATAGTACAAAAAATATTGTTGAAATTTTTTTGAATTAAAAACAGTAGAACAAATAATTATAACTTATTACTGAAATTGATGTACGTTATATGACTATCTTGCAGCTAAAATATTATTAAATTATGTAAATCTATTTAATTATCTATAAAATACAAACATTGATGAAATCAAATTTTAATTTTTTCACTCCAAAAACAGCAAAAACCTTTTTTTTAGCATTTAAAATTGCTATAACAACCTTGATGGGGTTTAAAACATGAAATCTTTTTGTGAACCCATATAAGGATATAAAAAGAAACATTTTGAGCCCCAGAGCATTAAAATCATTTGGAAGGTTTCTGAGATATGACGAAAAAAATTTGTTTCAGTTTAAAACAAAGTTGTTTTAATGCTTTATGATATACTAATATGAAAACAATCGATTTTCAGTGTTTTCACTCTAAAAGTAGCAAGAAATCGCTTTTTGGACATAAAAAATCGTTATAACAACCTTAATCGTTATACCAAACCCTAAAAAAATATTTCAAGCCTTAAATCATCGGAATCACTCAAACGGTTTCCAAGATATAAGTAATTTTCCACAAAAATCTCAGTATTTCTATAAAAAACCGTGAACAAAATATTTTATCAAAATGATTCAAAAAAGAAAAAAGTAGAGCTATGTTAAAGCTCTATCAGCTGTTACTATTTATAAATGCGAATTAAATTTTGTTCACCCTTAAAGAAGTAAAAAATCTGTTTTCTGACCATAAAAATCGTTACAAAAAACTTACTAAGGTATACAACTTAAATTTTTTTCCGAGCTGCCATAAGGATAAGAAAACAAAATTTTTTAGCCCAGAATCATTGAAATCTACCGTTGTGTTTCTGAGATATGACTGGTAACATACGCACACCACACACCCACAGACAGACTTCTTCTAAAATTGGTATTTTTTTTTATTTTAGACACCATATAAAACTATTTTAACGCATTTTTAGAAAATTTTTTTTTACCGATACAAATCTTCCTATACATGCTGTGCCGTTTTTGTGCACTGTGAACAAAAATTAGGAAAATCAATAGTACAAAAAAAAATTGTTTTGTTTATTCAAGAAGGCCGGTAAATTTTGTATTTTGTTACTTTTGTTACACCACTCTTTATCAACAAAGTAATCGTCATACTTGGTAGTTTACATGTATTCCACGTAGATGTCAGCACTGTGAAGATGCTGCGGTCTTCGGGTCTTGCCGTCTTGCAAAACCAGCTTTTAAAATTATGTTAAAAATAATAATTTCTTAAGCTAATTTTTTCGTTATATAATAAATAAAATAAGAACAAAGAATCAAGCAATTCATTTAAAAAGTACTCATAATTTATTAATCAATTTCATAAATCTTATAATTACGTAACGATACAAAATATTTCACAACTTACATAATTATAACACATCTTATCAGTAATAGTTTTTAACAGTGACAAAGTACTAAAATGACAACAAATTAACACGGTACGCGCGTATTTATGAATATAAAATTTGCAGCGCACGGTACATCAATTTTATTATTGAAATTACATACCTATAATATCGAATATCTGCCTGCGATATAAAATTTAGTCGTCGTTTCAACATATTACATGAAACTTTTTGTACAAATAATCTTTCATCTGATCGAACATGATACATACAGTTTAGACCAGCCAAACATTTTGTCCGTATCATTCAGTTGAACTATATTATAATTCATCGCTCTGTTTGAGCTGCGCAAATATTTCAACTTTCTTGTTAGACTACTGCAGTACACTATTTCTAGTTACTTACTCCATCTCAACGATTTACCCTTTGTGGGGCAAAATTTGAGTCTTAATATTATGTATTATTTTAGTCGATTCATTTATATGCGGAAGTACACTGTAAACCTCGCTGTCTACCCAAGTGTGTGAAAGTGCACACTTAATTAAAGTGCAGTATAGTTGAAACGTGTATTTTTTGTACCTTGCATTACAATAGCGTTGTTGAATATGAAAAAAAAAAGAATCGATGGTTGACCAACTACTTATTTCATCAGCTCTATCGAACGAAAAAAAAAAAAGATATGAAGGTCGTCAATTCTGTGACAGGATATTTTACGTCCTCCTGTAGCCTTCCTGAATACATTTTTTCTGTTTGCTATTAATCAAATATTTGCTGCGATGTATTTTGTGAACTTGTAAATGTTTTAACAAGACACCCTTGGCTTTACAGTGTACCGTCGCGTTGATAATGTTAAAGACAATTTGTTATTCGTGTTTCGATTAAATGTTATCGCATGGTAGTAGTTATTGCTATGTGTTAACATGCAAGTATCACCAGTTTATCAACTAATGACTCAAATGCATTATTCCGTATTTGCGAATCGTTTGACTTATTTACAATTGAATACTATGTAAAATCAGATTTACCGCTCGACAAAACTCCCGCGTTTTATCATTCGATCATTATTATTTTTTTTTAAATATTCCTCTTAGTTTTTGCCCGATCGTATATGAAATTTATCGCCCGTCGAAACCTCAAAATCTGATCATATTTACAATTAGTCCTAGAAATAAATACTTTTCATCACATTATCGACAATTAAAAATTACCACTCGATACGCGGAGGTCGTTATCAATAAATTACTCGTAAAATGTCCCGATTCTACGAAAGCCGCGTCAATTTAACCGTACGTAAACGAAGTACGCATTTATGTTAAAAACGAAAGCAAAGCGTGTAATACTTTCGTAAATTGGCATCATCGACTTTTAACGGTTCAAAAATATCCTTCGATACAATATGTTTCCACCCGAAACAATAATGGGAGAACGCGCGAGTACACTTTCTCTCTGCTGGACGAAAATCCACTGTTCCGCCCTGGTCCCGTGAAAAATACGTTGAAAACATCTCCAACCGTCGTATCGGAAGAACACCAAAATTGCGCACGCGCTCACGCGATCGTGAAAATACTCACGGTCAGCATGACGCAGAACAGAAAGAAGAACAGAGGAATGACGAACCATCTCGCGCTCTCGCACCAGCCTCATTCCTTCCCGCGCTCGTCCGGCCCGCCGGGCGTCCTCCCGACCTCCCCGTCGCGCCCGCCCGCGCCCTTGACCCCGGCCAGCTCGTCCTGGATCTCCCGCAGGCTCTTGCCCCTGGTCTCGGGCAGCAGTAGCAGGACAAAGGCCACGCTGACCGCGCAACAGACCGTGAAGATCCAGAAGGCGGTGTGCTTGCCCCAGGCGTCGGCGACGCCGCTGAAGTACTTGGTGATCACGAAGGCCAGGGCCCAGCAGACCAGGACCGTGATGCCCGACGCCTTGGCCTTCACCTCCGCCGAGAACATCTCGCCCATGATGGCCCAGGGCAGGGGGCCCCAGCCGATGCAGTACAGGCACATGAAGATCACGAGCGAGGTCACGGGCAGCCAGCCGAGCTCGCTCACGTCCGAGCCCCCGGCTTTTACGTAGAAGAACAGGCCCAGCGCGCACTGCGGGGATATTTTTTTATCAATGCTGCATCGCACAAGTGTATTCTTACGTACGCATATTATGCTTTCGGGCCGGTCCGAAAATATATATGTTCCGTTGTTACCGTCGGTTCGAATTTTCGCTGTATTTCCAATCAACGATGTCCCGTTTTTTTTTTCTCTTCCTCCTATAACGAGCTCGATGCCGTATGTAGTAGAGTTTTTATCGGACATTTTCGCGGGGCCGCGGAGTCGAATCGTATAAATTCGATTTCGATGATGGGTGGCAAACAGATGCGTCTGCGTGAATTTTGAACACGCGTATCCGAAGTTGAACAATGATCAAAGCTCGCGGTTGATCGATCGACGAAACAATTTATTTCGACCTTTCGGCAGTATGTACGACGCGTGTACGATACAAAAGCGCGGTGAAAATCGGTAACGAACGAATCGACGAAAAAAGAAAAAAAAACAGCAGGCGCCCTTTGTCGTTCTTTCGGAAAAGACACACTACGCCATCGCGACGCAATCACAGCCATTTCCCGTCCCCTAACGACCCGGAGCAGGTAATATCGAATTCGCGCAAATCGGTACGAGCTAGTTAATTTTCCTCTTTCTCTGGGTGTTGGAAAAAAACAAAACAAAAACAAAGGAACCACACTCACAGTGCCAACGGCCGTTCCAACGCCAGAGGCGAGCAGCAGAGTCCGCCTGCCCATGCGGTCGACGACGATCGGCGTGACGGCGGAGGCGCCGAGCTGCACGACGCCGATGATGATGGTCGCCATGGCCGGCGCTATGTCCGAGCCCGTGTCCTTGAATATGCTCTGGGCGTAGAACAAGACGACGTTTATCCCCGTGAGCTGCTGGAAACTCACGGCGGCGCAGGTGTAGAGCAGGGCCTTGAAGTTGGACTTGACCGTGAAGAGGTCGCTCAGCTTGACCTCGGTGCTGTAGGCTTGGTCGACCGCCGCCTGATAAATGTACGTACAAAGCACGAGAGTTGGGAGTTTATTGGAGCAGGGCTTGTTGGTAACGATGATCGGTTCTACTGCCCCGCTCGGGTCGAAATTACGAAAATTTAACGTAAAACATCAAGGAAATGTGTAACGATCTGTTGCGCTTTAGTGAAACGTAAACGTGTAATGTCGTGCAAATGACAACCGCGCGCGCTCACATCGTGGGCAATATTTTAGAAGATATGTATTCGTCAACGCGAATCGATTCGCATCCGCGATACCCAGAAATCGTCGAAAAATCCAACGCCGAACCCCAAATCTCATGGCTTACGAAACAACTCGTGCATCGCGATCGAAAAGGGCAGATCGTTAGAGGCCCACCTGCATGTCGTTGAGCTCCTTCTGTACCGCGCTGGTGCTCTTGCCCCTGAGTCTCGCGAGCGAGTCCGTGGCCTCGGACTTCTCGCCCCTGGTCAGCAGGAAGTAGGGCGACTCCGGCATGAAGGAGAAGCAGACGAAGAATACGACCGGCAGAACGGCGCAGGCTATCCAGAAGACCGTGTAGGTCACGTACGGGCCGATGGCGTAGGCGTAGAGCAGGCCGACCGTCACGAAGAGCTGGAGAAACGAGCCCAGGACGCCCCGTATGCTGGTCTGCGAATTTCGGAGGAACGTCGTTAGCTCGGGCGCGCGAGCAGCGTCAACGGTCGCTCGACTCACCTCGGCGATCTCGCCGCAGTACATCGGCACGATGGTGAAACTGATGGAGAGCGCGACGCCGAAGACGAACCGGGCCACGTAGAGCTGCACGAGGCTGCTGGCCGTGGCGACGAGGGCCCAGCCGATCAGGTACGGCACGACGCTGAACAGCAGGGACTTTTTCCTTCCGAATCTGCGGCGCGGGGGAAAATACGCTTGAGATTTGTGTAACTTTTTATTACCGTCCGACGCGCGAGTACAAGCTGTTGGCCAACCTTTTTCGTTGCTCTCGTCGGACGCAATTTTGTCAAAAAAATAATTACAATCCAAACGTTATCGCGAAGAAAACGAAAGAACGCGCTCTTACTTCTCGCCCAAGTAGCCGGCGACCAAGCTACCGGACACGGCTCCGAGGGTCATGATGGAGCCGATCCAGGAACTCTCGTCCGTCGTTATCCGAACCCCCAGGGGGTTATCCGGCTGGACGACTTCCTTCTCGAGGTTCGCGGTTACGGGGCTCGTCCAGCCCATCATGGCCCCTCCCGCCAGGATTACCAGGTTCGCTGATTTTTAGGAAAACATCGATCGTTAGCTCTTGGATGGGTTGGGAACAAAGTTATTTGGAATCTTGAAGCGACGTTACGTTCATTCGCCACGAAATCTGTTTTGACCCGTGCAGAGAGAAAGAGAGTAATTTTGTAAGAAACGTTCGAACAAAACATCTATTGTCTTTACGACAATGATGTACCGAAAACGCGCTGCTATCGATGGTGATTATTAACGTTTAGGTGTACCAATGATATTTGTATTATCAATCTTTTTTTATTCCGATGTACATTTTTTCATCCCACTATATAGGCTGACGCAAGTGCGACAATATTTCACGACAGATAGATATCGAGATGTGCGATACGGATTATTAGTTCCATAATTTTATCTTGCGCACAAATTACTCGAGGCTGTTGTTTGATAAACGAGGTCGATAAAAACACACATTTCTGGAATTCGCGGCGTACAGTAATGCCGTGTTTTTTAGATTGATATCAACTTATGAAACTGGGAGAATACGATTATAATTGTTTAGGGAAAAAATAAACTGTACGACCAACATTTCATTGTGACAATAATGCGAGAAAAAAAACGAATCAATCGTTTTTTTTTTTTGTTTTTTCATAGGAAAAAAGGTGAAGAAAAAAAAACTTGTACGCAATCGATCGATCAATGATGGACTATTGAAAACAATTAAAAACGATCATTAGAGCCCATTAATCGTTAATCATCACATATCGATGGTTATTAATCGTCATCGGGGTATCGCATCACACAGTGGGCGAAAACACTCGGCGCAACAGTGTCATCGCCCACAGACACGATTAGACGGGCTGACGCGGTTCTGTTTTTCGTTACAGAACGACTCTGCCGAGATAACGTTGCCCGCGGCAGTGAATTCCTTCCGGTAAAAATCTGTTGTGCTCAACATTACTCTTTTTCCTCGTAAATACGCTTGTGCGATTCGCAAATTGAGATGAATAGGGTGAGCAGGCGAGTTTTTTCACGAGATTTTCATTTCCCCGCTCGAGCGAACGATCCGAGCGCCTGTATTTCCCCGCGGACCTTAAACCCGATCCCGATCGATAGCCGGGGCAAACATCAGCGCGATAAAGTCCGTCGCGGCGAGAGGCGTCGTTTTTTTCTTTCCTACAGCTCG
>JAPYYV010005683.1:0-15115 GCA_030522625.1 Copidosoma aretas | reverse complement strand
TCCTGAAGAGGCTGTTTTACACAGCGAAATATTGACCAAATGAAATTCAATAAAAGTAATTACACTCCAAACTTTGCCTTTATTTGTATTAATAATTACTTTAAAGGTTTAGTTTCCGAGATAATTTATATTAAAAAGCGCGAAAATACCCTTAATAGGACCAGTGACACACAAAATTCAAGTTCGATTTTTAAAAAATCCATAGATAGTTTGATAAACCGATCGTTCCTTTTTTCCCTTTTACATAATTTTGTTGTTATTTGTTTATTAATGTACATCTAATTATTGGTATTCTGTAAAATTTTATTTGAAAAAGTTGCACATGAGTACTTATCTTACGCTTCAATGAAAATTCGCCTCATAGTTTTGTATCATAGTGTTGTGAATGCGGTGTAATACCCTAGTGTACGTTGTGTAGTCAGCAGTAGAAGTTCGTTACTTGTAAGGGGACAAAATATAACTATTGTTATATTATTCTTCAGGTTTATGATTTGAGAGAAAAAGTAGTTTTAGCTAAAGTATGAAGAAAAAGATTGAATTATATGATCATAAAAGCAGGGTGCTCGGTTAAAAGTTAAAAAGCTCGCACCAGATGTTTTTTTTTTGTCAATCTCTCCTATAATAATAAGACAAAGTCGCGGCATAGATTATAAGAGACAAAATTAAGAGGCATTTATGAATTGCTACGATAAAAACCTCATGCGCTTACATAATTCTGTAGTCAAATATTCTAACGCAAAAAAAAGAGATTCTACTACTTACAGTTGTTTAAGTATGTCTTTATGTATTTTCCGTCATGTTCCTTGAACAGAAAAAAAAATTGTTTATGGTTACCTTTATCAACTTTTTTATTATAAACAATGAATATTATTAGTTACAACTCTTGCACTTACTGCTTCCGTCGAACCACCGTGCCGAATTATCTTGAAGTGACCCAAAGAGCATAAGAACGTCTTTGACGAGCACGATGGCGCTGCCGTCCGGTAACACTTGTTAACAGAAGTATGTGAGGAAATACGCTCTTATCTAATTTTTTGGTCTTCTGCTGTTTGGGCTACTTCAAACGACTTTATCGTGCTCGGCTTGCTGCTCCCAGCACATGCTAGACGGTTTTAGCTCGTACATAAGTTCCTACTATCCATCATTTACATTGCAAATGTTGATTGAATCGAAACTGAAAAAATTTTCTGCCATACTGTAAGGCTTAAAAAGCTCCCTGGCTAGTTCTAACGTTAAATGAGGTAGCCACAGGGCGAGCTTCTATTCATATAACGAAAAATTTATTTCATATTTTTGTAAAAATAAGCGCAGATAAATGCACTTGGTTGCAGCTCTTTATGTTTTTAATAAATAGAACGTGGCTTCTGTACTCGATTTTTCGAACAGAATTATTTTTAAGCGTGTGTGTGTGCAATAACATTGCACCCACACATGCATAAGCATTGACTTCATACCAAGCAACTTCCAAGAAAGTTTAGGAAAGGAGAAATTTGGAAGATAAGAGAAAAAGGATAGGATTCGTTTCGTCCTCGACCGCTAGCTGGGACTCGTCAGTGTAGCGCGCTAGCGATCTAGCTACATACGAATACGTCTAACACTTGCACTGATACGCGTATATAACCGTAAGGGTGAGATTGATACAGCGTGTGACAATTGGCATTTTATTTTAATCGTATGCCAGAATTCATTTAAATATAATCAAAATCCCGTTCTACAAATTGTTTGATTATTCAATATTTAATATGTAGAATGCGGCTTCTATACTCGATTTTTCGAACAGAATTATATTTAAGCGTGTGTGTGTACAATTACATTGCACCCACACATGCATGCGCATGTAATTTCACACACACACACATGCTCAAAAACAATTGTGTTCGAAAAATCGAGTATAGAAGCCGCGTTCTATATATTAAATATTGAATAATCGAACAAGTTGTATTTCGGAAGTTTAATTAAATTCGAATCTTTATGTTTTTAATAGGCAAAAATAAGCTCTTTAGTTGCAAAATTTTTCTGATGACTTGTTTGTTAAATCATTCGTGATTCCTATTTTTCATGTTATCATTGACATTGTTCGTACAACTGATTCCAAAAAAGACTTATCATCGATCCGTCACAATTCACTAATATGCCAAGAAATCAAAAGTTCAACTTTATTATCTCGTAATAGGTCGCCATTTAGAAATTTTGCATCCGGACCGATGACAATGTGTTAATATACTAATAACTATATCCCATTTCATTATCATTTAATGATAAGTAAATTAGCGAATTCTTCAAATAGCCGAAATACCGCATTTCTAATTCCGCGAATAAACTGATTTTGCAAATAGTAGTGGGGCTACACATAATAGAGGTTACCTCCATAATAAATTGAACTTATCTCTTATGTATAGTTTCCGTCGAAGCTATTTGTTTCTAAGAAATTTGAGACAAACCAATAGTAAGCAATTCTAAAGGGTCTTCGTAGTAACACACTATGAAACTAATATTAAGATTCGCTAAATGTAGACATTTATATTTTTTGCCAATATTCTGTTTTTCCAATTGTAAACGTAATTACTTATGGCTTTCAACGAACACTATTATTATAACTTATAGGGCCGTGATTATACAGATGTGTATATTTTCCATTGCCAAACAATTATTATTAAATCTAAATATACCAAACTAACTTTAAGATTTTACGAAGTTCATTGTAAAAAGAGGCATTTTACATCTTATGAATTCCATTCCCATAAATTTGTTCTAAAATGATTTTTCCAGTCAGTGTTTACTTTTGTGTATTTTGTAGGTTAAAGTTATACCACAATCAATATTGTTTTAATAATGCTATTAAGTATTCATTACGAGTAAGGTATAAACAGCTTGCAAGTACAGAGAAACAAACTTTGCGAGCTCCAGAGGCAGACTGACTACTTACAGTCATCTAGTACAGTTCGTTTCACGAGTTTTTCTAGATGGCGCTATTATGACATGTTTACTTTTCTGTTTATTGGTAGTTTGAAGTTATAAGCACAATGAATATAAGTTATTAATCCTAGAAAGTATTTATTGCGCGTAACGTATAAACAGCTTAAAAGTACAGAGCACCGAACTGTGCGAGCGCCAGAGGCAGACCGGCTACCATATAATGTAGTTCATGTCATGATTTATTCTAGATGGCTCTACTATGACAGTCAGAACCTATTGCTTACTCATTTGGCTTAACACTTTTCTGCATAAAAAATATCAAAAAAATTTTACCTTTCCTGACGAAAAATAACTTTTGCAACTGATTTATTTAGATTCTGATTAAAATCTTAACATAGGTCATTATCAATAGAATAATCAATGTCAGTCAAGATAATTTTCATCAACAATCACAAATGGCTAATCTTATAGCAAATCATATGAACTATATCACACAATGATGTATTTTATAATTACTGTTATCGTGTAATAATTATCAGCGAAATTTATTTACGTAATATCATTCTCAGATCATAGTTTGAAAATATGTTGGATTTCATTATTATCGTTGTTATTATTACAAGTATTATTATTAACTGTATTTTGGATAAAATTTTATCTACAGATGTGAAGTTATCTGGAAGCAGCAAAAGAAGTAGTATGCAAAGCCGCGGTAGTACTTGCAGTCTAATTGAACAACGAAGTACAACGCCTCGTTCCCAAACAACTACTCCCAGGTAAATTTATCTTTATTAGACTAAAATTATGTATACGTCTGCAATATTAGATTAATTTTGTCCATTTCTAATTTAATAGCTCTCTTTTGTTGGAAGCTATGAATAGCTTAGTGAATAAAGCAACTAATAGTTTTTTACATTAATATGATTATCAAATGGTTTTTACGAAAGGTCCTTTTGAACATAATTATGACCAGGCTGTGCCGGATATCATAATGTATAGGAAATACATGACGCATTTTTTTAATGATTCTTTCAATCGCTTTACCTTTTGAAAATTGGCAATATTTTATCAATATACAGTAACCAACAAAACAATGTTAAACTAGGTTAAACATGAGCACAATTTGGATGGTGCTAAAACGACCGAGTTTGGATTTGCTTAATATCACACCATATGTTTTTAAAATCATGTGATCTAGACGATTACTTCACTTACAGAGGCACTAAGTAAGATAACTGTCTTGTCGAAATGGAATTTGTACTAGGGCTTACATGAGAGTGTTGCTCACCCCACCCCCCTCCCCTAAAAAAGACTGATATGAAAAGTAGGTACAAAAAGGTTTATGCAATAAAAATTAACACTCTTTCTGTAAAGGTAGTTAAGAGTGATTGTAAAATCAACTTGGCAATGTATACGAAAGAAGATACTTACATATACGAATAAAAAATCTGAATAATAATTTTGCAAGTGTAGAACAAAAAATGTAAATCTTTAGATATGATATAGTTGGAAAGCAACAATTTAGCCACCCTTTTACGTACTACGACTAGCCCCTATACAAAAAGGGGGTTATTTTTTTTAAATTAATTACATTTTTTTAATAATACAAGAAAACTATTCACCCAGCTCAATACGGAATCTTACATCTTTAACAGCTTCCTATATAACTCCTACATAATTTCTCGGACCGCTCTTCTAAAGACGAGAAATTCTTTATTTATTTAAGTTCTTCAAAAACAATTAAAAAATTTTAACAAACAATAATCCTATCTTAAAAAGAAGAATGTCACCTGACTGAAGCCTTTTGTTCGTGACGTGATCGTTGGGGAAAAATCGTGTATTTTTTAAAGCGGACAAATTTCAAGCGGCACTTCTAGTTTTATTATATTACCTTTATATTGAATAAGTTATGGATTTAAATATTAAGCTAAGATCGTGAGTCTCTGACAAATGATAACATAATCAAAATGGCTATCTTTATTTTATTGCTGAAATAAGATTTAGGTGATTTTTAATGACAGAAATATAAGAATTAAATGTATGTAATTACATATAATCTTAGTCTGAATCGCAGTAAGCGTAATTTTTATTAGAGGAAAAATATTTGAATTGTCTGAGTCTGTAAGCATGAACAAGCCTAAGTTCTTTCCCAATTTGTATCTTAATATTGCAATCACTTACTACTTGAGTACCTTATGCGGTCCGGGGGGTGTGTCTCCGAATTAACCCTTATTAACTTCCTTCAATAAATATACGAAATAGCCCATTTTTAAGTTTTTTTTTGTTTACATTTCTATCGTAATTCTTCTTAAATTAAACTATATTGTCATGCGCAAGTTTTTATATATTATTGTGCTTCGTAACTGATTGATTTTAAATTGCCTAGCAACCTCTTGCATTAGATTGCTTGAAAAGCTTTTTTGGTTAGTTAAAATCATTTTAGTCGCAACAAATACACAAATGAAACGCCTTACAAAAGCATCGGTGATCATGGTGGATGTGGCTTCCTACAGCAGTACACCAACGTGATATTTTGATAGTTCACATTGCAGCATTCCTATGTATTTATTACCATTTATCGTTTTGGGTAGGTTCCCAGCAATGTCGAGTGCGACTTTATCAAACACTTTTCCAGGGATATATCGTATCAACATGGGTTGTTTGGTTTTAATACTGACTAATTTTTTGAGCTGGTATTATAAACACCATTGTTTTAGTCTCTAAATATTATCTTTTAGTCTTTCCCATTGATATTCTTGACGAATTCTGCCAAAAGTTGTTGAAATGTCTGGGCCCTTCTATTGATGATTTGTGTAAATCTTTAATTTTTTAATGTTTATCCTCGAAATCCACGTATTTTAAAGTATTTTCACAAACTATAATTTGGATATTATCATTTTTGAGAAATTAACTATTCCTTTTTTATTATATTCACTACTTCTCACCATTCTAGCTTACATATATTTATACTCTTAGATATACTCAAAGTGGTAATATTTATGTCTATCAGTTTTGATTATAATTGCATGAATAAGTTTTCCATTTTTTCAATAATTAATAATTGTAAATTTTTCTCTCAGTAACGACACGTAAGGCAAATCGATATCGTTTGTTGGTTATTGTCGTTTGCTAAATTTCACTCAAGGAGGCTCAACACTCCGATATAGCATTAAAATTGTAACTATTTTTCTAGTCACTTGTTCGTATTTAATAATAATAACACATCGTAGTACGGAAAATGTTTTCTTAACAAGTTTAAAAAAGATCGTTTCATCAAAATTGTGTTATTACAAGCGTGTATATGTCTAGTTTTTAAGAGGTTACTAAACACCTAAATCTTTTTGGCTGTTCATGCGATCTTACTTTTGCAAAGGTTGTTCTACTCCTTACTCGATTTCAGATAGGGTCACTGCGGAAAACTTTTGAAAATATTTATCATATAACAACTTCCCATCAAATATCTATTTGAAAACGTGTGCATGAGTATACTTTCCTATGAACAATTCCATGTGACTTTTTACATAATGAGTATTTTCAAAAATTTGCCGCAGCAAATCTATCTGAAATTAATTAAGAAATAGAAAAAGCTTTGCTTAAGTAGATCGCATATAAAGCCAAACTGATTTAAGTATTTAGTGAGTACTTTTTAAAGACTTGGAATATACGCGCATGTACTACTGCAAATTTTATAAAACAATTTTTTTCCAACTTATAAAGAATCTTTTTTTCGTACTACAATATTTTCTTACCATCAAATGTAAACAAACAGCTAAAATAATGATTACAATTACAGTGCTATACAGGAGTTTTGAGCCACCTTGATTCCAATTTTTAGATTTCAGGTATTTTATTTGTTTTTATAACCCCTTGAGCTCGATTATCACATGTGACTCTAATTTTGGGCACAAAGTATATTGTTTTGTCATGCCTATGTTCCAATAGACCTCAATTTTTTACAATATTAAGTTTAGATTCAGTAGTAACACTTATCTCATCATTAAATATTCCATTAGAAATGAATAATTCGTGATGGTGTTGATCATTAGATTTTGATCTTCCTTTTTTACTACTAGTATATTGAATTTCGTCAAATATTTAATTGCCAGAGTTATCCGATTTGGATACAGACAAGTATGTTAGATGACTCAGTTTTCCAGTCTTCTGTGTTCCTTATTCGTTCGATCATGCAATAATTATCATTCGATACAGATTTAAGTTGTAGCTGTGTTTTTATGGTCAATTCTTGCTTTTTCGGTCATTTTTTAATCAAGGTTTGTTCCTTCGACTTATCAGTTTGCGCTTGCATAGCATTTTGCTGCCTGGCAAGCACATTTATCGGTTCAGTCGGCTCAGGGTTACGTGATAGAGCATCAGCAGGTAAATTCAATCATCCAGGTTGGTATATTATCTCATAATCATATTCTAAAAGTTAAAATCGCCATTTTTGTACTCATGTATTTAAGCCAGCTGTTTTAAACCAGTTTAAGGTTTGATAGTCAGTCACTATAGTTAATTATTGACCGCATACATATATAAGGACAAAATGCTTGTCCTGCATGTAGCACGTCTAACGCTTCTTTTCCATAAGTATCGTGGTAAGGTTCGTGTCCTCTTAATGTACGTATATGCCATGGGACAATCACTATCAATTTTTTCTTAGGATAAGATTTTACCAATATTATATCTACATGCATCAGTTGTTATTAAAAATAGAAGATTGATATCAGTAAATTGTTGTACGTGTGAGGTTTATAAAGCCATTTAAATTGTTGGGAATCCTTTTCTTCACCATCTCCCTAGTGGAACGGCTTATTGCTCCAAAGGAGCTTACATACTAGTTCAGCTTTCTTAACAAAATCTTGCGTTGATCGACGATAATATCTAGAGAAACAGAGAAACCGTTCAATATTTTCAATATTTTGTGGACGTGGATATGATTTATAGCTTCTATTCTCTTTTAGTCTGGGTTTATCCTATTTTCATCGATAATATGACCTAAATAAGTTACTTCTCGCTGTATTAATTTTCATTTACTAAGCTCTTACTTCCGGTTGTTTCTTTCAACCTCTCTATACCTAAATAAATTAGTTCTTAATGATTTTTAAGAGTATATAAGTATATAAGTATATATTTGGCGTATATAAGTATAACGTGCATGCATACAAAAGCTCTTTTTCTAATTATTCCTTAAAGCGTCTTAGCCGTAGCTGATTACTATGCTGTCGCTGCACTTTTCAGCCCAAGAGGCATTCTTACGAACTCATAATGACGATTAGGAGTAGAAAAAGCAGTTTTATGTGCATCAAAAGTGTGATGCATTTGAATTTGATGAAATCTAGACTTGCAGTCAATGACCGTGTAATATTTAGCATGTCCTACTTGGTCTAATACATCAGTAATGATAGGAACTGGAAAATTTATAGGTAGCGTTTTTTTATCAAACAGCCTAAGATCAAGGACTACTCTCAACTTTTTTGTATCATCTGAACCCTTTTTAGGTATAATCTATAATGCCGTACTATAGCCAGAGTGTGATTGCTTTATTATATCTTTATCGAGGAGCTCTTTAACTTAGTGCTCAACTTCTGTATCTAACTGATACTACTTCGTATGCACAGGTATATTATCGATAGTCAGTATGCGGTGTATGGTAACATTCGTTAAAGTGAATTCATTTCTTTCGAGATAAAATCCAGTTACTGACTGGCTTGTTCTTGTTCGAGTTGTCCTAAGTTAGCAAGATCAATTATACTTCTCTATTGTTTCATTTTGAACTTTAAAACACTTTTCTGAGGTTGTTCCTCTTGAGTTTTCATGTTAACATAAGCTATACTTTGTTGATCATGTTTATATAATTATTTCTCTCACCTCAGCTAGAAAATTCGCAGCTTCACTATTTATTAAATTTTTAATATCGATCTCTATTTGAGATACCGATTCAAAAATGTTGTAATTACTAAAATGTTTTCATTTTCACTCTGATTGTTGCCTTTTGGCAGATTTTTCTATATTTTCGTTTATATTGTTTGGAAGGATACCCTTCCCTTGTTAATATTTAAAATTGGATAAAAACAGTTGATATTAGCCTCAAACATGGCTGGAATTTCATAAGATTTTGTGCCTTAAAAGGCAGGTCTAAAAGAACCTCAATTATTTTAAATTCTACGTTTAAACTTCCCAGAGATATAATTGTGAAGCAAAGCGTTTCGTGCACCGTATTGCTTGTACCTTTAGTTAACCTGATGTGAATTATATTTCATTTTATAATGATCCTGAACCAGATTTTGATTTATTATATTTATTTTTTATTACGTATCTACTACTATATAAAATTACCATACAAAAATAATATAACTAACAATTTAATAAACTAATATAACTAATTACCATATAAAAATGGATTTTTTCCTATGCTTACATTTATACTACATACACTATCTTTATTATAATTAAAAATTTTGTAATTTCAGGACTCTTTCAGAAAATTTGCGAATTTCATATTAGAAATTGATTTTACATTTTGTTTCCTTCAAAAAATTTTATTCTAAGATTCCATCATATTGGAGTATGAATTCATCATTAACTACGTAAAATATTATGTCACGACTATATAGCTCGATATAAATCTATCTCCTTAAATTCCAAATCTGATTTATTTATGGTGATCGATGATGAAAATCTGCTGTGTTAAACTAATTTTGGTATGAACTGGAGTCCATCATGAGATTTACTCTATTATCGCCTAATGAGGTATGTATGGTGTAAAGCTCAGCCCAGAGAGCGCCAGGGACACCCAGTCCTACTTTATGCAAGCATTGGTGTATTCGTGTGAGTATAGACTAATTGCCGGTAATATCGGTCATCGAATTTATCGATACTGTATTGATACTGTTGACAGTATCGACACACACATATATTTACAGATCTATTCCTGGAGACACCAATACATACATTAATCAGGATTAGATGGCCCTGGGCCACTCTCTGGGCTGAGCTTACACCATACTTCTCTTATGATTAAGCGGCGTAATGTACACCATAATATAAATTATTTAAACTCACGGTATTGATTCGTTCAATAGGTGGTTGAGATCTACTGAGCGCGTAGAATTGTTGGGTGGTACCTTGGGAGCGTTTGTCGCTTGGGAATCCAAGGCGTTTTCTGAGTTTTTATCGTCGTCATATTGACGTTTTCTGCATTTAACTACTACGTGTCTGTAATTTTTGCCGTAAGCACTATTTCTACAAGTCGTGACAGTTTTTCAACTAAAAGTTTTTAGTTAAGGAGTACTTGACACTATCAGTGTAAAATCTGCCTCCTTTAACTCTGGATCAGTAGTGTCGTTTATGGGTAGGTTTTCTGTTTAGGGGTAGGTACAGGATGGCTTTAAATTATTAGCAACATATGTTTTGTTTACGTTTTACACATACTATTTCCCAGGTGTTACCAGACGGTCGAGCTGCTTTAATACAATTGATGGAGGAAGGGTCACTTTTTGTGTTATTTTACATGCCAGAGATTATTTTAGTCGTTATTTTTGTAACGCTATTTAAGCTTTAATGACTGAAGGATCAGCCAACAAATGTAAGATACTTGTTTCGTAAGCCTTAAGCGCTTGCTGCTCACTATAAATATGTAACTCTGCTTTTTGCTAAGTTTGCTTTTCTTCAGAGTTCGATGTACTCAGCTGGCTTTCATTCCGTGAAGAAAGACCTTTTGGCGAATTGTAGCAAAGCCAGTGGTATATTAACATTTTTTGGTTCGAACTAAATAAATTGTAGGTTTTTTTTTCTCTTTGGAGTCTTTCCATTGATAATTTGCGGTTATTGGACAATTTGCTTTTTCAATAAAACAAGTAGTTAAACGCTGGTTTAAATAAATAGATCTTTCGGTAAATGTAAAAGAATTCCATTGATCAATGCAGGTAGTGATTGATTGCCATGTAATTGATTAGTGCTCTTGTTGTAATTGATATTAACTAGAGTCTATAGATTCTTTGAAGCTTTAAGTCGTTTAATTCTATCATATTTATATGATTGTTGACTCAGAAAGTATTTCTTTAATTTTCTTGTTTTTTTCTTCGACTCAATTATTAATATCAATAACAAAGAAGTAGATTCTGCACAAAAGAGAGGGTATTTAGGTGTTTGGACAAATTTTTTTTTTAATTTTAAAGACTGCATCCTCAGATTGTTTTAAAGATAACGATAAACTTAATTATAATAAACACATTCTTTTGTTTTTCATTTGATTTCAATTTTTCAAAGCTTGTTTTTTTCCTTAAAACACTTCACAGAAGTGACAAAGAAATTTTTTTATATATTTAGCGTGTAAAAAGTTGGGTACTATTATGTACACAAACATGTCAAAAAATTGTGTAAAAATTCTCGGATCATGTAAACAATAGTACACAACTTTTTTTACGTTAAAAACTATCTAAAATTTCTTCGTCAACTCCATCTAAAACATTTCAAGGAGGAAAACAAGATTTGAAGAATTTAAATCGAATAAAAAACAGAAATTTTCACTTATTATCCTAAAAATTTTATTTTACATTCAACAAAACCTGATCATGCAGTATTTAAAATTTAATAAAATTTAAAAACACTTCTTTGTTCTTGAATGTCAACAATTTTTATTCTTAGTCATTTTTAAATAAGGCCTACATTTATAGCAAACGCCCTTAACGAAGTCACTTTAATGCTTTTCTGTAAATTTAACTATGCAAAGAACACTTTTTTTTCATAATTTCTACCCCTTCTTGTAATATGTGATTGCTGAGATTAATATTTTCAGTTACTTACTACTTTTGATAACTTAATTACAATTAAAGGTAGACAGTCAGCTACTATTCTTTTGTATCAAACTTGTATTTCGGCTGGAATTCCGTTTATTGTTAACGGCGCACGTTGTGCCAAAAAGCCTAAATTTTTATCAAAATAACATATCTCCCGAAAGCGAATTCCAATCATTATGATGTTTTTCCATTTCTGAGGTTTTGAATAGTAGATTTAGAGAAAATTGTCCCGGAGTTATAGTACGGCACAGGAAAGGGAAGGTGGATGGCTGTAAAAACTCCCTCAAGTGCCCAACAATGAAAAAAACCTTCTTCTCTTGCAGAAACTGATATAATTTTAATCAAAGACAAAATAAAACTACCCTCTACGTCTAAAAAGCACTATAACTCAAAACTTATGTCGATAGCTGAAGATTTAAGATGGTAGAAGCAGTATGGCCTCCACAACGTACAAAATATTCATAGCTTTTAGTATTTGTGTGTGATACAAATTTTATTCTTTACAGCCTCTTTAGAAACACGATCGAATCAGTAGTCACAGTACATAAAATGTCTGTGACTACTAAAAAAAAAAAACATTAAAATCGATGGATTTTTTTCTGCTCTTTCAGATGATGCGGTCAGTTTTTTCTGCGAATACCGTTTTTGAAGTTAGAATTAAGTTTTAAAGTTCAAATCAACTTTTTAACGTAACCGCCAACTCTAATCACAAAAATAATACCGCCAATCGATAGAGGAGGTTGAAATCTATCGGAAATAACTTTTTGAAAGTTGGAGAAATGATTTTTAGACTTGCCGCAATAATAAAAGTACAAGCGGGTTGGTGCGTGAAACGCACAACCGGACGACACGATGCGGCGCGCCAACGTGCGGTCTCGATTCGCCTAGGTAAAGTACGACTAAAGTGACTTTGGACTACATTTACTGAGCCTAAATCTGATTATTCTAACGATTTGTTACGTAATTTTTTTCTTGTTTGTACATTTTGCTTATTAAAAACAGAAAATGATAGACAAATTACTTTTTTTATTTGCACTGCAACTCAAGTTCAGGCGATAATTAAATAAGTAAGGTTAAGTGATAATGCAGGTATGTTTGGTTATTTTTAATTATTTGATCGTCTTATTTTTATGTTTTAGTTCCTTTTTGTAATATTTTGTAAACAAATGGGCACGTTCGGATATCACCGTATATTAGTTTTTTTTTTTCTCTTCTTTTCCATAAATAAAGCCAATAGTCTAGTAGATAATTATTCGGAGGAAAAAAGTTTATTAAGTATTAATCATACGCAAATAAAAACATATCTAACAGGATTACTTTTGTGTTTGGTAAAGTTGTAAACAGAATGAAATGTCAAACAAAGGGAACAAACGAAACGAACGAACCGAACCTAACGAGCGACCCGAACTAAACGAACAAGACGAACAAACCGAACGAAACAAAACAAACAAATGTATAGTGATAATCGAACGTGCCCTGAGTTTTCAAGCTGAATGTCTTTGGCAGTGTTTTTATTTTTGTTAAAATGTATGTTCTCACATCCATTTTGTATAATAATAACAATACTGAACTAGCACTTTACATTTATCACAGGTTTATTTACGACTAGAAAAATATTTGAAACTAGGTTATATAGATAGTGAGATAGTTCGAAATCGTTGCTGTAATCCTCTGAGAGAAAATGCAAAGCACTCATCAACACTTCGTACAATACCTTCCAATCTGCGACAATTTTTTCCTGGACTAGACATGGATGCCAAAATTTGTGATTCGTGTAGGATAACAGTCACAAACAAAGTTACTTTCAATGATCAAGTAACGTTGAATGATTATTTTGAGATTGTGAGTAATTTGCAACGAACTTTCGAAGATGAGTCTGTATCAAGAGATGAGAAATTATTTCTCGTTAAATTACTTCCTGCATCATGGAGTGAACGTAAAACTGCGTCGTTTGCAAATTCAACTCGACGGCTCGTAAACAAATCCAAGAGTGAAAATAATCATTGCCAGACAGAAACAAGAGGCAAAAAATCCTTATCTACGTCAATTCAAGAAAAAGTGAGTGCGTTTTATGAATACGACGACAATAGCCGAATAATGCCTGGGTTAAAGGATACAAAATGTATTCGATACAAAGATGGAACAAAAGAATACTTACAAAAAAGACTTATACTTTACAACCTACGCAAATTATATTTAAAATTTAAAGAACAAAATTCTGAAGTCAAATACGGTTTCAGTAGATTTACTACATTACGTCTTCCAAATTGCGTTTTTGCTGGTGCAAGTGGCACGCACACTGTCTGCGTGTGTATACATCACCATAATGTCAAATTGATGTTATTGGGTCTCGATATTTCTCAAGTATCTAATGGCACAATAAAAGATTACAAGGATTGCATAGCCATGATAATTTATGATAACTCCACGCCAGAGTGCTATATGAATACATGTAAAACCTGTCCAGGCATCGAACGCATACAAAAATCACTAAGAGTGTTTCTAGAGAAAGCTTCTATTGATGAAGTTAAGTATCAAGAAAATCCTATTTCTACACTGTTGTATGAATAGGCTAAAGTATATTTCAAAAATATTATTTGTTTCTATTACTCTAAAGAAGAGTACTTGCTTAATGAAGAAAAACTCAAAACTCGATATAAATCTGCAACAAGAGTCGTTGGTACATTATCCTATCACTCTGTATCAGTTTTGGAAGAGACACGGCAGTTAGTATTCCGTCGATTTTCTACATCCGAGTCGATGTATGTACATCCACCAGTTAAAAATTTATCAAACGACAGTAAGGAAAAGAGATTGAAGAGAAACAGTCAGTCAAGCATTAGAGCACCGAATAAATCCAAAAAGAAAAAAATAAATAAATTATGGAGTGATTATATAAAAAAATATATTTTATTTTATGTAAACATAGCTCATTTTTAAATTTTCAATATAACTGTTAGTTTTTTTATTTCTTTGACTTTTTTTATTGTTATCTACCTTTGAATCTACAATTTTTAATAGCACACGAAAAAAAAAAGAATTTATCCATTATTTTTTGTTTTTATCAAGCAAAATATACAAACAAGAAAAAAATTATGTAACAAATCGTTAGAATAATCAGAGTGAGGCTTAGTAAATGTTGTCCAGTCATTTTGGTCGTATTTTACCAAGGCGAATCGAGACCGCATGTTGGCGCGCCGCATCGTGTCGTCCCGTGCGCGTTTCACGCACCAGCCCGCTTTTACTTTTATTATTGCAGCAAGCCTAAAAATCATTTATCCACGTTTCAAAATGTCATTTCCGATAGATTTCAACCTCCTCTATCGATTGGCGGTATTATTTTTGTGATTAGAGTTGGCCCTTACGTTGAAAAGTTGATTTGAACTTTAAAACTCAATTCT
>JAPYYV010005682.1:0-15116 GCA_030522625.1 Copidosoma aretas | reverse complement strand
TGAAATGTTTTTCATTATGAATACAAATAATACCATCAATCGACAGGAGGATACTGAGCATCTTAGTCATATATATAAACAAACATTTCAAAACAAATCAAACGACTTATAAGTAATTTCAACCGCTTTGCACATTTAACTATCTTATCAGCACTTATATTTTTGACTGGCGATGGAGACCGTACTACTCCCTGCCTAGTATTATTTATTCAACTTTCTCATCATTAGGTAATTTTCTAAATTTTTTATTACACTGTTTCATTTACATTTGTTGTGATTAAGTTTTAGAATTATAATCTTGTTTAATATACTCCGAAAAATCTTGTGTTTTAATGAATTGTGTATTTATTTAACTATTTAATAAAGCCTGATGAGGGCAACGCACCAGTTGCCGAAACGTCGCGCGACATATTGTGTATGTGTTATTTCTTGCCCTTAAAGATCAAATACAACAGCGGGATTCATACCATGGAGGGCGATATAAGGAATTATTACGTTTTAAAGATGTATTTAAACTTTTACAGAAGTATTAATTAATCGAGTGGTATTTCCGGAGTTTCCTGTGATGTAAGCTTGTTAACAATTTTGTGTGTTTATATGTGATGTAACGTATAAAGGTCACTTTCTCCTTAACGCTAAATAACAGTACCTACTAGGTGGTATGGATATCTGTTACATAAAACAACCGTTATGAAGCATTTTATTAAAATAATGATGAGACCAGCCAAGCCTGCAATGAAATCATTAGACTTAGATATCTGTGATGACTAGTAAACTTTAAGCTGTAATCAGCAAGTATTACTGTTCACTTATATTTACTACATCATTAAATCATAAAAAGTACAAATTGCTTACCATTTTGTTAAATACATGAACAGTCTCAGTAATTTAAAACTGCTTGGCTTACTTATAAATACTAGCGCACTTCTGAAATAATTATAACACTCTTAATAGTTTTATAGACATTTAATCATGAACAAAATATAAATAAAGACCCGTCATGGAATAAAGATTTTGACATAAGAACAATAGTGAATCATAAAAACATTTTTAATCTATAGATACAAGCCAGGCGCGCTTCGCATATTATTTTATAGTATTCATTGATGACAAACATTTACATGGATTTTTTTAATAATTTTCACACATTATATTATTGACTGTTTCTAATTTACTTTGATCAGCATGTAAAATTAAAAAAGAAACTTTGATACTTGGAAACAGAATTTGATATTATTGCTCACCAAAAATATTTATTCCAACGTGAAAGTTACAATAAAAAACGTACTCATTTTACGTATGTTTGAAAAGATACATTATCAAAAATACTCTAAGTCAAAAATTTGGTTAGTCACACGATCTGCAGTTGAAAAAAAAAAACTTTTTATATTAATGTACTCATTGGCATTGTAACTGTAAATCATATTCCTCGTTTAATTTGTTTTTAATCAATGGTTCGATCAACTAAAAATTTTTTTCGTCAACTATGTACTATTTCGTAAGAACAGTAAATAAAAATTATAGCTACATTTCAGGAACATTGTTTTCTTTTTTCATCCACGGCTTTTGTTTGAATTACGATCACACAGTCATTTCTAGCTAATCACATTACAAACACAAGATTTTATTCAAAATTATTCTCCTTTTAATGATAGAAAAATTAATCAACTTGAATTAAAGAATGTATACAACCAAATGAGGAATAGATTTTGTTACAAGGAGGGGAAACCTAACTTCCGCACGAACGTGATATAACGCCTAGAGGCGAAGCCGAGAGGGCGTCACAGTCTTGTTCGTGAGGGCGTTCTGTTCCCCCTTCATGTAAGAAATAGTGTTTATTTCCATCCTTTGGGTGAAAGATTGTAGTTCCGCTGTTCCACTAAGGTGTGGGTAGACGGAATTTTTTTTCTAGCCTAACCTAACCGTGGAACTGCAAATTTCTGCCCAAGGGATGGAAAAAAAATGTTCTTCAGGTATTAATGAAAAATACGAGAATAAAAAGGGCTTCATTAATATTCAATACCCACCTTTTTATTGGTAAAACAAAATGATGTTATCGATACGTAATTGTGGAATACAAAAAGTAAATACAGTTTTCCATCATCGTACTACAAGAGACTCGCATGAAAGTTGTAATATAAAAAGTAAAGAAAATCTGTGATAAAGAGCCCGTAGATTTTATATTAAATGTAGACCATCTCGAACAGTTCCTTATCAAAATCAGATTCTGAATTTGAAAATCGGTTTAATGGGTCAGAATACTTACCTTTCTATTCGTATCTAAACAAAGTATTTTTATTGATAAAATATGGAAAAATAATATTTAATTAAGCATAGTACATAAGAATAAATATAAATCGCAAAAAAATAATAAATAATTATTGAATCGATAAGAATATATTATAAATGTATGTATGTGGAATATTTCTATGCTATAGTCGTAAATGAACCCCAAAACAGAAATTATCTGATTAATGCTAAAAAAAGTAAAAATTTTGAGTTCAAGGATGATAGAGCGAGTGGTACCGTATAAACTTGAGGTCATATAGCTGCAAACTGCACTGTTTTGTTCAACTCGCTAGTATTCACATGATTATTGACAAATCATTACCAAAAAATTATGAGTCATTCATTCAGTTATAAGGTTTCTATTAGTTGCTGTTAAAATTTGATAAATCTCTCCGCTGTTTCAGAGAAAATTACAACCAATAAATGTACAGAGCACAATTGATTTAATCGACAAAAATATGCTCATAATTTTAAAAAATAACAAAATTTTTTGCATAGTATTGCCCTATTGTCTCTTAAAAACGTCCGTACAAAATTTTAAGTCGAAATATTGAGTAGAAAAAATTCTGGGAACAATTTAGTGAAATTAAGTCGTTCCGCCACTCGTCCCTTGTCTATTATTTGTTTACATTTTCTCTCATAACTTTTGAAATCGTACGGTCTTTTAGGGGCCCTAACATACTAATCTATTGAAGAGTTTATAAGATTTCGTTTGGTTACTCGTTTGTGAACGTCTTATTTTTTATGTCGTAGAGATCTCAAGAAGAAGACTTGAAAATTTATTGCAGATAGCAGAATACATGGCAATCGACCTCAAACTGAAATATACTCATTGTATTTTTGAGACAGCTACGAAATAAAAAAGTCAGACCTTTACAAACAAGTAAGCCAACGAAAGCATATAAACTCTTGAATAGATTAGTATTTTAGGGCCCCTAGAAGACCAGACGATTTCAAAAGTTATAAGAGAAAATGTAAACAAATAATAGCCAAGAGACGAGTGGCAGAACGACATAATTTCACTAAATTTTTCCCAAAATTTTTTCTACTCAATATTTCTACTTAAAATTTTTTACGGATATTTTTTAAAGACAATAGAACAATACTATACGAAAAAATTTCGTAATTTTAAAAATTAATAGCAGATTTTTTTCGACTAAATCGATTGTGATCTGTACATTTGTAGGTTATTATTTTCTCTGAAACAGTGGCGACAGTTGTCGAATTTTGACAAAAACTAATAGAAACCTCATAACTCCATCAATGACTCATAATTTTTTGGTGATGATTTGTCAATAATCATGTAAGTACTAGCGAGTTGAACACAACGGTGCAGTTCGCAGCTATATGCCCCCAAGTTGATACGGTACCACTCGCTCTATCCTCCTTAAGTTAAAGTAAAAATAGGGCCCGTACATTAAATTTTTTTTTAATTCATTTGGGCCGTTAGGTATATCAACAAAAAATATTAAACACGTATTTTTTTGTTCATATAATCAAAAAATGTCGGGGATAGAGCTCGTCAAAGTTTGGGAGTGGGGGGCGAATGACGTCACTATGCAGAAATCGGTACATAAAGGTCGTATATAAAACGCAAAAAGAACAAATTTTTAAAACGTCGAGATGTTTTTAAATGAAATTCTAAGGCTGGATTAAAGACCACTAGAATTACAATCTGTGAAATTTCAGCCGTTTACATACATTAAAATCAGAGTTATGAATTTTTCAAATAATGCCAAGTTAGTAGTTGAATGCACTTCACGGAGGAGCCGCTGGGCCGATTAAAGTCTACTGGGGCTCATTGTATGAATTTTTTAATGCTCAAATGATAAATCTATTTTTTCCCTCGTATAACTTTTTTATTTTTTTTTAACACAAAAAACTGTTTTTGCGACCTTTATGGACATTTGGAAATTTTTTTTTTTAATTTACTTTGATCAGCATGTGAAATTAAAAAAAAAACCTTGATTGTTTTCTTTTTTTTACCGTATTCCAAAAGAATATCGATATCTTATTTTTGTTATATGATACACCAAGAATAACATACTAATTGAAAGTTCAAACACGGATGCGTGTTTAGGCAAACGGTGAAAAAAAATTGTCAAAAAACGTTAAAAACGGGTTTCCCATTTTCCAAAAAAAACAATGTATTCGACTAAAAAGAGTGTTTTTGTTTGAATAATGTGCAATTTGAAGATAAATCGAATAAGTTTTTTTAAGCCCCAATCAATCCAGTAGTTTTTTAACGACGGAGAGAAGGATGCTCTGTGCCTATGAACTGAAAGCAGACTTTTACACTCATTTTGATTCACAGTCAAGACACCTTGCATGAGAGTTTCAATTCCAACAAAATTTGACTGTGTCGAGTACTTACGCTATACGCTCATGAAATTTATGTTGGAATTTAATTTGTGTACATGCTTCTTTTTCAGGAGGGCTGTATTAATTTTCAGTGCAGCGCTGACAGAGGCATTGCACGTATACACCCTCATCTCTGCGAAAGTGCAAGGGTGAATAATTGTACAGCCAAATAATTTTACTGTAATACTATTCTGCAATTCGTGCCATTCATAAATTTCAATTATTATTATTATTATTATTATTATTATTATTAAAGGACGATCAAGATTGACGTCCCAGAAATATGTAATATATACTGTAATCCACTACATGACTCATCCAATAAAATCGTATGCATCAAACAGCAGGGGTTGCAGACTTTTATCAGTAAAAGCAAACAGTTGAACGATAATAAATGGCAGACCTGGGTAAATGAAACATTGGTCTCGTTTTACAGAAAATTTTGAAAGCGTTACACTGCTCACACGAAGTCGTCTATAAAAAGAAAGCTTGACGAATCGCCCAATGCAGCAACGCTATCGACGTATGTTGACAATGGCGCCGTACAGCCACCCACGTCAAATGGATTCGAATTTTCAGAAAGCTATTTGTTTAGTGCCAAGAATTCAGATAAATATCGGAAACAAGTGTACACTGTCTCAAAGACGAAGACACTTAAAATATTTTTGGAGATGGCTAGTATGAATCAGGATCTATTTTCTGACGTTATTAGTAGATTGAAGTACTTGATACACTGCAAGAACGTTGCGTCGACGTACCACAAACAGTGCCATTTACAGTTCTACTCTCTTGCAATGTCCGTAGAGTCTACTGCCTCCTCCAACTCAGCCGCATCTTTGGAGAAAGTTGGTGAATATATAGAAAACAGTGATAACTTTAAATTCAGTTTGGCTGAATTAAGAGCTGTTATGGAGGATGATGTGATCACCAACAAAGTATTAATTACGAATCTTAGAAAAAATTCTAAAGATGACATATATATTTCGCAGCAAAATGTCAGGCAGCCAATTTTTTATTATACAATGTTCACGATTTCTGACATCTGTAATAAGTGGTTATTGGGTGAAAAAATTAGTGTGGTCCAGAAACAAACGATCTTACAAGTGGTAGCTGAGATTTTGCGCAACGAGATTGAAGATACTTCGTTTGTTACCGATTCGTACTCCTCTCCAGCACCTTTTTAAGTACTATTTCTACAGATATCCCATTGCTACTAAAAACTTTTCTAGGAAATTCATTAGTTAAAAATAAAAATTCTCCTTAAGATAATTTTGTTAAGCATGACAGCATTGCACACGCTATTCTCACAATGCTAAAGCCTAGATCCTTTATATCTTTCTTGCAGGTGGCGGTTGCAACTTACGTTTCATCGTAAAACTAACTCAGGACTCATTGTAGACAAAAATGTAACGGAATACCACGAGCAAAAATAGTTGCCGCTCAAAACACTATACCGTCTGCTCTGTACTCTTATGATTCGGCCAACGGCTTAAAAGATGTAATGTTTGTAAGTACATCATCTTTAAAATTGCAATTTTCTCCGCAATTTTTTCTTCACTATATTGGTTACTTACATGCACACTACTTCAACATACCACATTTTCCGTTATGGAAGGGGTTTATGGAGAATGTTCCCAGCGGTATAACGTACTCGCCCTCGCACATCGTATGCCTACCATTTATAACTGAGCCCCTATCAAAGTTTACAATGCTGAAAACAGCTCTGCGTTATATAATATGGAAGATAAATCAAAATCTGCCAATACTTACATTTGACCAACCTTTTTACTTGAAGACTCGATCTCTGATATGTGAGACTGACAAGATTCTGGTCAGATTAGGTGGTTCCCACCTTATGATGTCTTTTATGGGCTTCATGGGTTTCATAATGAGTGGATCTGGCATCGAAGACATGTGGGCGACCGCTTATGCGGCAGATTCAGTATCCAAAATGCTCCCTGGGCATGCGTTTGCGCGATCATTGCGTGCTCATATTCTGTCCTTTATAGCTATTGATATGCAAATAATAAATTCATGCTAAACATCATGTGATACTGAGACTACTGCTAAGACATTGTTTGAAACATTGCTCTGCAGTTTCTGGAAGCAGAACGACTAGGTGACTGGAGACTGTACTTGCAAAGCATTGAGAAAATTCTGCCAATATATCACGCTGCAGGTCACTTGCAGTATGCAAAAAGTGCACAAATTTATTTACACGATTTAGCTAATTTACATTTGATAATGGATCCGGTGGATTTCGACAAATTTACTAAGGGATGTTTTTTTCTATTCATCGAACTGACAAGGCTTCTGCTGGCTTATCACCAGATTCAGTGATCGACCAAACCCTCAATAGATTTTTTGGAACTGACCTGAAACACGGCAGGGGCGTGACACCAAGCATCTTAGCACGATATTTGCAGGAAATACCAGCATCAGTGCATATAATTAAGTGTTTGGAAGAATTTTGCGATTTGAAGTCGGTACTAAGCGAGCAGCATGTCGACCTGACGAATGGCCATATAAAAAAGGTTCGTGAAGACATAAACAAGTTTTACTTTTGAGTGACAGAGCATGAGCCATTCAAAGAACAAAAAAACACTTTCGACTAATGTTATCGGTGGTGCTCCAATTAATTGTCATGTGGCCTTTAAGAAAGGTTTTCAATCAATGTTCAGTATAGTTGGAAAGACAGCCGATAATATTACATTATCTCATTTGCATACTGTAAAGCCCTCGACAAAATTCCATGAACTGTCAAGTAAACATGAAAAAGTTCGTACAATAGAATCCACTGTTTAATTTCACAGAATTTCTGTCGTGTTTGCCGAAGACTAAGAGAAAGCTTGCGACGCATTCAACTACGATCTTGCAGCATATTTTTGGTTTGTTTGATGAGACCGGTCTTACACGAAAGTCAGCAAAATCAGAGTTGTTACAACTGTTTGGTCCAGCTCCACAGTATGAAATTATGCAGCTTTCGTTTCGTTAAGGTGGAGGGTGGCTCCTCCATTTATTAACTTGGCCTCATAGCCGAAGTTTTGAACAGAAATTCGAAGTACATTATAAATTTATTGTTAGTAATTATAAAGCTAATGCGGTTGTTGTGTCTGATGGATATAATAGCGAGATCAGCGGGGTCCAGTCCTATGAAAGGTATCGTCGAAAGGAATAAGTTATTTTTGCTGATGTCGAAATCGTACTGGAAAATCTGCTAACTATGAATCAAAGAAAATTTTTGTCCAATGTTGTTAACAAACATAAATTCGTGCCTGTTGGCAAAGTATTTCAATGACCGGAAAGTCGTTGCGATAATTGCAGAATATGATGCTGACGTTCTGATTGTTACCACTGCCAAGGATCTTGCAAGAACAGAAAAGTTTCCTAATGCCATTGTTGGAAATGACGTGGATTTGCTCGTAATATCTGCTGGACTGTTGAAGGATCCCAATGAAGACAAATGGGAAACTGTTGTGAGTACGATGGAAGTAGGTATATGTACGTACATAGTGTCTGTGATTATCAGCAAGTATCTTCTGTACAAATGTAGATTTCGAAACAAAATTGCGAGAACAAGATTGCAAAAGAAAATGAAGGGATACAAATTTCTCAAATAAGTATAATTAAATGAATTTAATCATTATGAACAAAAGTTTTCGATCTTTCTAACCTCCAAAACCGTACGAAAACATCCAGCAGGTTAACGAGGGTTAAAGTATTCCATCTTAATTTTTGAAATAAAGAAATAATTTTATTATTTTTAAATGCAAGTAAAACATTTTAATCCCCCAGTTTTAGCATTATCAAGCGTATGATAATAATAACAATGGACGATATAACTTTAAAAAATGTGATTAAAACTCTTTTTTATGAAAGATAGTATTTGTAGCATGTCAATTCATTCCTGCAAATAGAAAAGCTGCAGATTCATCTTTCAGAATTAGCTGCAGTTTTTGCAGAATACATATGAGGCGCTTCGCGTCAACTCTCCTAGCTCGGCGCGCGAGCGCCAAAACATCTTCTTTTCAGCTCACGATTACAACAGTAAAATGAACTCATAAAAAATTTTGAAAATCCGTTTCCGCTGTAATTTTTCCTCAGCTTTCCGATTCAATCAACCGTTAAAAAAAAATGAGTTCCTAACCTCACAAAAATACAAAACATGTTATATCTCAAAATCGGCATTTTTAATATTTTTTTTGATAGTCTAGATCGAAAGAGCAGCTTTTTTTACATCGAAATAACTATTTTCCAGAGAGGAGTTTTTTCGTGTTTAAGAGTAGTACGGCGACAAACAGTAGGTACCGCGCCACGCGTCGACGGCTATCGGTCACCCCGTACCAAGTCGTGTCGTCTTGAGACGTCACTTGTATTAAAGTGTACTAAAAAGAGGCTAGGACAACATAGTCTTACTTTAACGTTTGGATGCATTGCAAAAGGAATAAATGAATAAATAAATAAAACACTACGTATAATATATATAGTATACTAATGATTTATATGTTTAATCGAAGGTAAGAAAAAAATGTATTTACTAATACAGCTTGATAGGTTAAGTTATTAGCTCACATTGTATCTGTTGCGTGCAAATAAAACTGATTCACCCCACCGGTAACAGCACTACAGAAAATAACAGCAGCTCGGCTTATATACTAGAGATCACTCGACTTACTTAAATTTTGCCTTACTTTCAACGTACGAACCACTAAACTCATTTATAAATGAATTCATTAATCCTAGCCTCTTTTCTATATTATACTTAAATATAAATGACCTCTTAAGACGACATGACTTGACGGTATATTGCACGCCGCTGATTGAGCTACTGGTACACGCGGTGACAGACAGCCGCCAACGCGCGGCGCGGTACCTACTGTTTGTCGCCATATTACTCACAAACACGAGAAAACTCTTTTCTGAAAAATAGCTATTTCGACGTAAAAAAAGCTGTTCTTTCGATCTAGACTATCAAAAAAAGTATTAAAAATGCCGTTTTTGAGATATAACATGTTTTTTATTTTTTCGAGGTTAGGAAATCAGTTTTTTTCTAAACGGATGGTTAAATCGGAAAGCTGAGGAAAAAATACAGCGGAAACGTATTTTCGAAATTTTTTATGAGTTCATTTTACTGTTATAATCGTGAGCTGAAAAGTAAATGTTACTGGGCAAGCTAGGAGAGTTGACATGAAACGCCTCATATCCAAACATGTACAATAGAATATTTGAGTAATTGATTAATTAATAACTACGATCATTCAGTTAGCATTAATGCACAATCATGGAAAATAAACAATAATTCTAGCTGATTGAATAAAAGAACGGAGTAATTATTTGCGTAATTATTTATTACTAAGTGCAGAGTGCGGTGAAAAAACAATAACAGAAAATAAACATGCAGCATATCTATTCACATCGAGGATAAAACGTCTACTGCGTTGTCTGTACTGCGCTCTTGCACTCTCCCTTTCTCTCTCTTCACTGCCCCTTCTAAGAGCTGGCAGCGGTGAGGTAGGAAGGGCAGCAAAGCTAGCTACAGCCGCTGCTCTGCTCTCCTTGATTATCTTTTTTGCACCATCAATTTAACGTTACCTTGAGCATTTTTCTCAATATTTTACACTCATCACAGTCGAATAAAAATCATTTTTAATGTATCTTTTCACGCACTTTCGATTCGTGCCAGTCGTTTCTCGCTAGGTACTTCCGTTTTTGAGTTATTAGCGTTAAAAAAAAAAAAAAAAATTGCAAAAAAACTTTATCTTTGCATTGAACTGAAATACTTGGAAGTTTTCTACTATTTTTTTTATCAGCGAGGTTAAAAACATTATATATCAAAAAGTTTCGAATCAGTGGCTTCGGGCGAGCGTGACTCAAAGCATTGCAGCAATAAGTTTCTTTTCTAATCTCTGTCAACCCATGACAACAAATAAATGCTATTGTCATGTTGATTCGAAATCTATAGATTTTCAAAGAATTATGAAATAAAACAAGCCTTAAAAGAATGAAATGATTGAAGTATATCATTAAAGCTGAAAGTATTACAGGTTAAAAAATTGTACATAGAGTATTTAATTCAAGAATATAGTATGTTTCTCACCTAGGGAAGAAAAGTAAAGAATGTCTCGGATCACAGGCATTTTACTAGCAAGTGATATGAGGCTTTCTTTGTTTTCTCCTGTGGGTTGTATACAATTTTTTACCAGTACTGTACGGGAAGCTGAAATTTTCTTTCTGCGAAGTGGAAAAAAAGTTTCTACATTCGGCGCAGAATGGTAAAAACTTCTTTGAATACCAGCACTCTATTATTTTTACCTTTTATATTATACAGATACGAATTTTTTGTACAATTAACTTTTTTTATGACTATTAATAAGTCGCTAGGTGAAAGATTATACCTAAGATATTTTTTGTCCTGATAGGTCTGTAAGGGCTGTGCAGGGTCAGAACGGTGTGATTGCTGTGACGAGAGGGGGGTAAAGTAATTTCTAATAATAAAAAAAAAATAACCTGACTTTCCCTTATTTCTGAGGAGGAGACACTGAAGCGGTGGAGGGGCAATAGGGCACCCGTAAGCAGTGCAATTTAAAAGTGAAGAGGGCGCAGAGTAGACAATATTTTTTTTTCAACTCAAGATTTTTCTACTCATATCTCCAAAACGTAAGGAGATAGCAAGTTATTATTAATGTCTATTTCTCTTGTTTCTCAATAGAGATTTTAATAAAACCAAGAATAAAGCCAAAAAATTATAATCGAACCCAAAAATTTTCATTCAACCTACAGTTCTCAAGTTCTGAAATATCTCGTAAGAGTCAACAGATGAAAAGTTGACTTTCCTTTATTTTCTTTGTTTTTTGAAAGAGAATTCATGAAAAAATATTGATAAGGCCAGAAAATCAAAATTAAATCCCGAGATATCTAAAAGTCAAGGTCAGATAAGAATTTGCAAGTTGGCTATTTATTTTCTGGTTTCACAAATAATTTGTATCAACTCTTACTTAGATGACAAACAAATAATATAAATTGTGTTTTTATCTGCTTTCGTTCGTAAGATCTTCCAAAAATTAAGGTTAAATTACCATTTGTAGATATGGTTTAAATTGTCTTGGCTTATGAATAGTTTAAATCGATTCTCTGTCAAATAACGAAAGAAAATTTGAAAAATTTATTTTCCTATACGTTGGCATTCTCGAAACATTCCAAAACTTAGGGTGAAGGAAAAGTTGTAGGTTAGGTTTGGATTTTCCAGCCTTATAAAAATATTTTCTTGATTCCCTTTAAAGCAAAAAAATTTTTTTTTATATCACCTATCTTTTGTCATTGACGAAATATTTCAAAACTTTAGAACTAAAGGTAATATTAAAACTTTCGGGTGAGGTTACAATTTTTCAGCTTCATTCTTATTTTTTCTAAAGTCTCTATTGAGAATAATGATGAAAGAAATCAATGAGTTTTTCTATCTATTTCCGTTTAAGAGATATTTCAAAAATTAAGATTGGATGAACATTTGTAGGTTATGTTTTAATTTTTCAGCCGTATTAATAGTTCGAACAATTCTTTATCAAACAACGAAAATAAATTGGGGAAATTTACCTTTCTATCTGAATTGCGCTCGAGTCTAATATCGGCAAATAACATTTGAGTCAAAAAAGGGCTATATTCTGAACGTTGAATATCTCGAAAACAAAAAGACCTAGAAACCTGACATTTCTTAAAATATTTGTTTGTAATAATACTAACAAGTGCTATAAATTTCAGCGAAATCAGTTTTTGACTTTTCAAGTATTAAACAATAAAAAGTTTATTTGCCTCAATTGCAGTGTGCCGTTTTTTTCTGAAATAATTATACAACTATAATTAAGGTAGGAATTTAAAAAAACCATACCAGTTTCGTAAACTGTTGGAATTTAAAAAATAATATTGATTTGAAACGATTCTATAACGATTTCTTTACCGATACTAGTTTTAGACAGGGATACAAAACTATACAACCTTATTCGGTTTTTAAATTGAGTTAATTGTTTTTTTGTAACCTTAAAGCGCTTCTTCGATATACGTCATAGGATAGGACCGGAGACACATATGCGCCTGCGTGGAGAGGAGAGAAAACCTGGAAATGGGCGTATAGACCAGAGATTAGATATGTATATTGTGGAGAAAGAAGTAGCCGTTTTAGCTGAGCGGAGCGAGAGCAAATACGGGGAATATTCTTCCATGGAGTGAACTATACCTACATATATGTACTGTCTACGTATATCCCACGTATAACTGACACGCACATGCTTCAACCTAATGCGTCAAGCTAACAAGAGCAATCAACTCTTTTACTAATTATGATTGTTATGAAGTATACAACACTATAACCTAAGCTCTTGTTCTTTCTAATAAATATATGTGACTTAAAAACATCATTACCTGCTGTGTCAGTAGCTGTGGTGACTAATGCAAAGGTCAAGTTTGGATTTTCGGCAGTCATGGATTCGAATCCCGTTCCACTAAATTTTTTTTTTGTTCCATTTATTAGGCTATTACATCATTTATTTATTATTATTATTTTTTTTTTATTTATTTCTCGGTAACTATTGTCACCTTTTTTTGTCAAGAAATTTGTCTACAAAATAACGAATTACACATATATTCACGTATTTATATAATGTAAGGTGATACACGTCTGGATAATTTTTAGCAAAAACTACTCCGTTGAAGTTAATTTTTTATAACATAAGAATTAGAAATTAATTATTTTTTGCAGTCTTTTGTGGTAACAACTAATTTACGAATAGATGAGCACTCTTAAACCAACAGATTACCAATATTATTGAAAGTTATTGACAAAATGTGCTAAGAAACGTGTAACGGTCATAGTGATATTTTTTAGTAAGCCATATCTTCCTCTCATCCTATTAGATGATAAAATATTAAATTTTGTACAAATATCCTTGAGACAAAATGAAATAAAAGTTAGATCAAGAAAAAAATTCCTCAAAAATTTTAAAAACTTCTCACACACTTTTTTCAATTTAAGTTTGGTATTTTATAATTTTTTAAGAAAGATTTGTATTAGTAAACAAAAGTGTTTTGTAACTTTGTGAAAAGATAGTTAATAACTGGATGCCTTGATAAACATCTCTATTTTTTTCAAATCAATCCATTAATATCTGTCCGAGTATATCCGAGAAAAAAGACTCGACTTATTGAAAATTATATTATGTAATAGAGTTATAAACGATCATTGAAATTTTCCGGCCTCTTTGTCTGTTTAGTCACAATATATACCTTCCTATATTATATAGTTGTATAAACAAAAGATAGTCCCAGACCCCACCCCGCTGCCCCTCAGCTCCTCACAGCTCCCCGCAAATCACGTAGTTATTCGTTCATTTTTACGTCATCTGAACCCAATTTTTTTGGGTTTGCTACCAACCGCTCTCTTCTGGCTCCCCACAACTTCCCTCCAACTCCGTCTCACCTCCCTCTCAGCTCCCCCCCATCACCTCATAACCTATTCCATAATGCACACACACACACACACACAACTTAATAATAAGTTCATGCATATGAATTAATAATTTGGTTTCATTTCGATTTCTCCCTTCTACATGTTTTAACATTAACATTATATTGACAAATGTACAATAAAATAACATGATGGTAGAAAAAAAGTAGCTCTCACTACCAAGATAATAATTTTATTATATATATACTAGTGGGGCCTCGCCCCCTGGGCGCTCCGCGCGCCAACCCCCTTATTTCAATATTTCTATTCTCATGACTGAATAATAAATACAAAAGTTTATTTTTTAATACACATATATATGTGTGTGCAATTATACATAACCAAAGCGATCTCTTAAAAATTCGCTAAAATTTTGAACAAATATAGTCAATAAAGTAAATGATTTCACTGATTTATCAAATAAGTGTTACTAATTGAAATCTGATAAGGACTCTTTGTTATTTAAGGTTAATATTGATACATATGTATGTGTATATAATTTTTACGCAATCATTGTTATTCGAGAAACTGTTATGATCCTTTCTTTGATTATTTTTAATCATTTTATAATCAATTATTGATATTAGTTAATAGTAAGTTATCATTTTTAATTTTTTATTTAATATTTGTAAATGTAAATTTTTTATTCAATTATTTTTCCATTTCTTGTATTGATTTTTATATACTTCTACATATCCTATTCTTGTTTTATAACTATTAAATATTTATATCCCCTTGAATTTTTACTAATTTTATTTTCAATAGAGTATAATGCACAATTAAATAAACATACTACAGCATTTTTGATTTTCTTTTTTCATTGTTATTATATTATAATTTAAAACGAATAACATATCATTGTACTTTCAATCTCAACCCTGTAGGTTTGATGGCCCAATTATCGATTGTCTTTGAAAAATTTTCAGCAATCTAATGTAATATTAAATGTATGCTGAATAATTTCATCGCAATT
>JAPYYV010005681.1:0-22464 GCA_030522625.1 Copidosoma aretas | reverse complement strand
CCCCTAGCCCGAAACTGACTCATAACCGCCCGCTGCGTGGGCAGTAATGTGTCAGTCCCGGGCTAGGTGTGCTGTAAAATTATGTACACACCACGGGCGGAAGTAAAGAATGCTCAGATCGCATGTTTGTAAGCCCCGGCCTTGCGTCGGGTGACAATATACATGCGATCTGAGACATTCTTTACTTACGCACCCTTGGTGTGTAAATAGCTATACTGTTTTACCACTTCAAAAGCAATAATGGCGTCGATTGAACAGAAAACTAATCCAATCGAAGAAAAAGAAGTAAAACTGCAATAAAAAGAAAAAATAGTGCTCTCGACGCTAATATTGATTTACTACCGTTTGAAATGCATGCACCTGGATACAAATTTTATGGCCCAGGAACAAAACAAGCTGATGGCACTGAACACGGAGACGTAGAAGTAAATGCTTAGGATGGAGCTTGTCGTAAGCAGGATCTTGCCTTAACTACGAGAAGAAGGGGGATCGTCGAAATGCTGATCGTGCCTTAGCAGAATTTGCTTTTTCGCGTATGCTCGCTGGAGGAACACCAACGGATGAGTGAACAGTAGCTTTATTGACGGTCTGCTGTATGTGCAGCAAAATTACGTTTAAAAAGTTTTTTCCGCGTATCAAGAGAGCTATTGGATCCAAATCGAGTAACAAAAAGAAGAAAAAGGTTGTGAAGGAAGAAAAAAAAGAAAAGAAAAAGAACAATGCATGAAAGACTAAAAAAACTTTACTATGATGCGGGGCGACCCACAACATACGCAGGTGGTAACAAACTTGCGAGTGCTGTGAAAAAAATATTTTCGCGATCGAAGGTGATAGAGTGGCTCGAAAGTCAAGATGCCTACAATTTACACAGACCTATAAGACATCGTTTTCCAAAAAGGAGCTATAATGTACGGAATTTTGACGACGTGTAGGAGGCTGATTTATTGGACTTAAGATCTTTAAAAACTCACAATGACGGTTACGTTTACGTCCTCGTTGTCATCAATGTTATCAGTAAACACGCTTGGGCCAAACCGATCAGAAACAAGACGTCAAAAAATATGGCCGAAGCGTTCCAACATACTTTGTCGAAAAGCAACGATCGCAAACTAATGTGTCTCCAGACGGATAAGGGTAAATAATTCGTAGGACGCGAAATGCAGATACTATTACGAGACAGTGAAATTGAATACAGAATAGCTCGCAGCCCGCAGACAAAAGCTGTTATAGCGAAACGCTTCATAAAAACTATAAAGAAAAGACTGCGGCGATACTTTTTACACTCGAACAGTTATCGGTTCAAAAATAATGTTCCAAAAATAATTCAGGCGTACAATCGCACGAAGCATTCAGCTACAAAGATGGCTCCAGCTGACGTAACTTCTTACAATGTTGCGCAAGCGCGAGAAAATATAATGCACTGGTATGGCGGACATACTTATAGAACTCCAAAGTATAATGTTAGAGATTTAGTTCGTATCAGCAAAGCGAGAAGTGTCTTTGCCAAAGGTTATGAAAGTGGTCGGACTTTGGAGTTGTTTAAGATTGTTCACGTTTCTTGCACGTGACAACCTCCGGTGTATTTTCTTAAAGACTTGGGTGACGAAGACATTGACGGCTTCTTTTACGAAGAAGAGTTGAGCAGAGTGCAAAAATATTTGCAGGAGAGCATTTTCGAGTTGGACAAGATATTAAAAAGTCGAGGTAAAGGACGGTTCAAAGAGAATTTTGTCAGTTGGAAGCGTTATCCCGAAAAGTTTAATTCCTGGATAAAGGCAAACTATTTAAAGGATATATAATGAAGGACGAGTTCTACGTTTTGTTGCCTAGCAACAGTAGTATGCATTACTATCCCGATAATACTTCTACACATTACATGACTCAATTGCCTCAGAAAATTAGTTTGCAAGGTCAATGGGTCGTTGGTATACCAGAAATTAAAATACTACTGACTTTTTCATACGTATTAACAAAAGTAAAAGAACGATCTCTATAGCTACTATACCACGGTCACTTGCCATACCAACAGAAGAGGGAGATGAAGAAAAAATCGAAAGTTGTGTCGATGTTTATACACGCCCTGGCCTGTACACAAATATTGAAGAAATTATCGAAGAAATCAATAGTTTTGAGGGCTTTCGTGGTCACGTGACATTTAATTTTGAAAGAGAAGGTTACGTAGTTGGTAGGTTAGTGTGTTCCGCACCAGTTGACACTATCCAAAAAATTACAGAAAATATAAGGATTTGAGAGTTAAAAAAATCTTTTTGTCCAAAAGAACGAAATCAAATTCGTTTTTCCCGCTAAACTTGCCAATGCTCTACCATCCATACTGATGGTTTACAGTGATATCTGTGAAACCTACATGATAGGAAACGTTCAATCGCGATTATTGCGAGCGGTGTCGTTAGATCTTCAAGGTTACGCGTACGGTAGTACGAAAAATACATTTTTCTCACCTCCCGTACATACTAGTGTTATTTAATTCGTTCTACATCATCGAATTGATATAAGGGACCAATTCGGTAAACTCATACTATTTGATTTTTGAACTTTAACAGTGACGCTTCACTTTGGTGGAAGTCTTGGCACAGAAACCATAGAGGAGGAGTGGGACGCAGTAACGTTCGTTATCCTTATCAACGAAGACATGGAGGCATCGGATCATTTCTTGCCGGTGTATTTCGACGAGTTTCACCACTTATTAAAAGAGGTGTCAGAGCTGTTGGTAAAGAGGCTGTTAGAGCAGGTATGAACATGATGTCTGACGTCACCACTAGAAATATACCTTTCAAAGATACATTTTACGATCGTGTGAGAGAATCTGAAAATATGCTGAGGAGGAAAGCCGAGGAAAAGTTGGAAAAGCTCATGGAAGGTTCGGGATATAATTTCGGGCGATTCAATACGTCATTTCAAGTAGCAACTGCTTGGTTAATCAATACGGTTGGTGCGTGGTCGTCTTCGTAAGACCAATGGTAAAAAGAAAAAAGTGAAAAAAGCTCGCAATCAACGCAAACATAAAACAAAACCAAAGGCGAGTGCTGCATCGCAGAAAAAGAAGAAAAGAAGAAAGATGAAGAAAAAGAGGACTGCTATAGACATTTTTTACAGTTGGATAAAAAAAAAAAGCTTTTTTTACACAGTCACTCTTGCGAGTGTTTAAAGTCCGAGCTACTTTTGTTTGATATCCCACCGACGCAGACAACAATCAAAGGATCGCACTGGGTATAATACTAACCGATATCATCACTAACGGATGACTCACCGATACAATTCGTCGTACCAGGTAATGGCAAGTAATACACTGATCTTGCGCACAGGATGATAAGTCTCCGTGTCCAGTTATGTATTGATGAAAACGACGAACCAAATGCTGACCTAGCTGCTAAAGTCGCAAAATCGGGACCAATAAATAATTTTATGCTTACGTTGTTCAATTAAGTTGATGTGTTCTTCAATTAGAAACCAGTATCACCTTCAAACAACGCATATGGTTACATACCTCACCTGGAAACTTTAATAAATTATGGACCCACTGCGAAATCATCGCATTTAACGAGTGCATTGTGGTACGACGATACAGTACCAAAGATGGACGATGTGGCAAATGCCAATATAGGACGTGCAAAGTGACGTGCGTTATTATCTGCAAAAAAATCAGTCGATCTCATTGGTCATCTTTATTGTTACGTGTACGACCAGGACAAATTACTTACCAATGGTGTTGAGGTGGTAATGCGCTTGGTGAGGTCTCGCTACGCTTTTTGTTTCATGGGCACCTCAAATTTAGTTTCTGTACGCATCGAAGAAGCTAATCTTTTAGTTGGACTTGTCAAAATAAGTTAATCTGTTTTACTTGCCCATGCCAAGGCACTGTCAAAAAGTACGACGAAATATCCACTTACACGGGTTGAGGTTGAAGCTGTGATGATCCACAGTAGAATATATGGCGAGACTTTGAATAGAATAATTTTGGGACAAGCACCAAAACGAATTATTATCGGTTTGTAAAAAATCAAGCTTATAAAGGTGATAGCACAATGTGTCCATTCAATTTCCATCATTTCAACATTAATTTTCTCTGTTTGTACATCGATGGTGTTCAAGTTCCTTCCAAACTGTTGCAGCCAGACTTCAAAACAAATAATTTATAGGTCGATGCCTATCACACCTTGTTTTCAGGCTCTGGTGTTCACTTTCTCAACGAAGAAAACCACATTGATCACGAATCTTATCCGAACGCAAACTGTCTGTTTAATTTCGATTTACCGCCGGATTTATCGGCCACCGAATGCTCCCATTGAAACCTAATTAGACACGGTAGCGTTAGATTGGATGTGTATGCCGAGTACGAGAATATTCTCAAAATTGATGCCTCACAATAGATCATCTTTGACTTTAGTAGTTAGATGGCGCTGTCAGCTGTACATACTTTATACGTTACCTTTGGCTTCTACCAGTTAGTCTCTGGGTTCGTTTGCTAGTGGTATCATTAAACATACGTCATGGATCTCGTTGTAGACATTCAGTATTCCAAAGTGTAGAAAAACGTAGCAGTACCAAAAGAAGTTGCTGTTGTGGGTTTAAACAATGAGTTTTCTTCGTATTGGGTTGGAACACCACCTTGTCCTTTCGAAAAGTTGACCAAGGAAGCGAAACGACAGAACACATGGTTATCCACGCGTCATCACGGACTTGACTACTTTGAGGGTAAAGTACCTTTGAATTTGATTTATAAAGTTTTGCAAGATATTGGAAGAAGCGTGCGTAAGATTCATGTCAGAGGTTGTAAAAAGTGGTATGGTTTACACAAAATTACGATCTATGAAGTGATAAATTTGGAATACGAAGTGGATTGTCCATTTTTTAATAATTTATCATCAGATGTTTATTGCATGCATCACGTGTTGAAACCAGATCATCAAAAATATCGGTTTGCCTTGAACAACGCTCATAAGTTAAAGTCTTGGCTCCATGTACGTAATAGCAGGAATAGATCATCAAAATCAACGAAGATCTGTCATGGACAGTCTACAGATACTGAAAATCTTTTCGCAAATCAACTTGCATACCATTGATGAATTCCCAGCCGATCAGATCCCATAAGTGTGGACGGAACCGACTGAACTCGTCATGAACACTGACGATCATGCAAAATCAGGTATGCATTGGGTCGCTGTTTACGTAGATACACACTCAAACGACTTTTATTTCGATAGCTATGGTATTCAGCCTTTCGTACTGGATTACATAAATAGATTTCGAAAAAATTATTAAAACTACGTTGGAATGCAAAACAATTCCAAAGTATATCTTCTAACGTGTGAGGTCAATTTTGTTTGATGTTTCTATTTTATATGAGTCAGGGATTGGGATTTCCAAAATTTCTCGCTAATTTTTCCGACACCTTGCAAAAAAACGATGAAATCGCCCCACGCTTCCTTTCATTGAAATGTAATAAAAAAATGATGATTTCGGTGTCGGGTAGTGGTGGTTGTCCAGTAAGATGTTTACAATGTAGTTGCAGCAAAATGTCATTGACATGTAATGTATTTCTCCGAATTTATCATTGTAAGTGAATCCATGTATGCGTTTATAATTTGTAGTTGACACATTACTAAAAGTACAGAGGCAGATGATTATATTTTAGCGTTAAGAATTCCATGAACAAGAAACGTCAGCATTCCGCAAGCCGACCTCTAAATATTTTTCTAAGTGCGTGATACATGATCGTGCTTGTATCAAGTAACGCTGTTTATGATGCAGTTCTTGTGCTCAAACGTGTTTTACCACCTCCGGATGTCTCTTATCCCATGTCTTTATCAAACTACTTCTCATACTAGGACTCGAATCAAGCGTCAATCTCTGCCGGATCGCCGTACCTCCAACACCGTAGAACGGAAAAACAGAACCTCAAAAGAAGAGTACACCAGAGTCAGAAGCTACGAATCTCTCGAGTGTAAGGCGACAATCATCACCTCAGATATTTGGCAAACTTTATGGCCTGAATAAATCCTTCGGCAAAAAAGCCACAGTTGGACTGGAGTACGAGAAGTGGCTCGACGACGATTGGGAGCCTAACGTTCGACTGTTGAGCAACGATTTCGAAGGTTCATTCCAAATTTTGGACTGGAGCGAATTTGAAATAGCTATTGCTGACATCAAGAAGTATTTCACCACAGACGAAAGTAACTTGCAGGGTATTAAGACTTACGATTCCAAATGGTCCCTGAAGTCCAGTGTAAGTTACAAGGAGAAGGCGATTGAGATTGAAGAAGTGTTGAAGCAAAGTAAAAGTGGTAATGTTGCGAAACACTATCGCCGTAGTTTAGTGCTTAAAAAGGTAACCTTCGATAATTTACATGAATTTATTGTTCTGTGTATCGATAGTAATTTACCTGTATTTAGCGCTTTAACCAATGTTATGCCTGTAATTGTAAAGAACTTTGTTGATTCCATTATAGAAAAAGGTACTAATGCGCACAATCCGCAAATTGATTATTGTATGTCAAGTGACGTAAAAAAAATTCTTAGCGATATGAATGATAAAGATGTAGAGAATGTGTACGAAAAAATCGTATCGTTGGATACAGTGAAAGGGATAAACTTAATCAAAGAATGCGTATTTGATTATATTCATACCATTGCGTCGTTCTATTTAAATACGCTTGTAAAAGCTGTAAATTTAAGAATATACTAATAGACGTACTTTATTTTTGTGTTTACCTAACTCTAATTCTTGTAAATGCAGTTATAATTCAAAAAATAAATGATTAAACGTACTTTATTTTGTGTTTACTAACCTTCATCTCGCTCCTTATCCTTATCAATCACATTATATAAAAAATCATGGAGAAATCGATTAAATAAGAAGAAGGATACCCCTTCCAGGATTATTTTTATTTAACACTTCAGATAAAATTGTTAAAGAATACATCCTCTGGGATTTTCAAATAGTGGGGGGACAAATAGTCCCCTCCAATAACTAAATTAAATAGCTACCCTCTCCTAGTCAGTCGAGGGGGAGGGAAGAGGTAAGGTGGAGGGGAAATGTTGCGCGGAGTATTACTCTCCCCCCCACTCTGCACACACATTTCCGGCCGCCGAGGCGGGGGAGGGGGGTTTGTTGTGACAGGCCAGTATGCGCGATAACTACTCTTCTTAAATGACTTATTAATATCAGGGTTGACCATTGGAAGTATACACGTATACGTGCTAAATCTATCTAAAGCAACAGTATACAGATAGATTAATTATAGTAAACTCTCAGTGGCTAGGGTCTCTCTTTTCCAGCGCCCTCTAAAATAAGCCTGCTCCCTGACCATCCCTATAAAATTTAAATGATTATCTCTATTTACTTATTTTTCTTGTTGTAAACTAAAGCGTGCGATTTAGCCTGTGACGCTCAATTTTTTGTGCACTAAAACTACGTACTACGCGTCCAAAATAGATACTTGATGCGGGCCAATTCTGCTAAAAAATCGCGTCTGCACTTTTAATCGTTACTTAGTTTTGGATAAAGTTACGATATTTGCTTCAAAACTAAGTCAACTTAGGTAAAAGGCACTTGAAAACCATTTTTGAAATAACAATCGCTATTAAGGAGCTTAGTCCTTTACTTTACGTTAAATGTAACAAACATTTCATGGAGTTAACTTATAAAATTGTTGCTTTTTACATGACTACTAGGATGTTTTTATAACAAAGCAAGTAAAAAAAAGAATGATTGCATGGAAAAAAAAGAGCGAGAATATAGACAACTGGCTAAAATGGCCTCCACTGCGGAAAATGTTAAAAGTTGTGCAGATAAAGCAGTAATTAAAACAAAAAAGAGAAAAAACAGTTAGCACAATTGAATCCACTAATCCCAATACATGTAATAATAGAAAGGTTCCCAAAACAAATAAAAGAGGAAATAAAAGGAAAAATTGAATAAATACAGTTGTCCGGTTTTGATCAATTGATTCTTATTAATTATTATACTCGTGTTATGTTCCAGCTACTTTTTTAAAGTTATACTTCTATAGGCACGTTATGCAGGGAAGTAATTCAATGATTTCAAGATTCTCTCTCTCTCTTCCTCTAAAACGTGCGACGGAACTGACTTTTTTTTTTAAAGATTAAGAAAATAAGTTTTTAAATACACCAGAGGGGGCAGCCCCCTGCGTGCTTCGCGGGCCGATACCCAACTATTATTCGAATATTTTTAATTCCATTATTTTTAAGAAAAATAAAATGATTGGCTTCTTTACCATAGATGTTATTTTTCAATTAAAATTACTTTTTATTCCATTTTTTAAAGTCTTGTTTTTAAATTTTCCCGCTATTAGCCAGTCTCAACCAATCACAAAACGAACAATAAAGCTTCAGTCACGTGACAATTAATCTTTTATCATAGAAAAAAATTAATTAATGTCATTAAAGTAAAAAAGCATTGGTACAGTAAATATTATTCGTTGTATAATTTGTTAAATAACTTTTTATAACGTTTATATAGACAATAAACTGTCAGTAATTTAGGTCACTCATGTTACTTTACATGTATAACAATATGTAACGTAGACAAAATGTTTTGTCATGCTTTTTCATTCTAAAATTATTGTTAATGCATGAATTTTATTATTGTAAGAGAATTAATTTCTTGAATTGAACGATAATTTTGTGATATTAAAATATAAACAGAATTTAACCTATTCGGGCATCTTCCAATCTTAAGTGAAGCAGAATCCATGTAAATGCACCCTACCATGTGCACGGACGCACACCAGGGATCCCAAATCCGGTACCCAAACGTAATAGTACAGTATATCTATATATCACACTTAACGTACGTTTGATACATCCATATATATCGGTTTGGGTATTGAGACCACCGGTTTCGGGTCCCTGACACACACACTCATACATCTCTTTTCTCTGCCCCCTCCTTCTATGCCTCTCTTTCTTTTGCTTGCTCGGCTGCTCTTGCTCGTTTGCTCGCTCGAGCTCGTGTGTTGTCGAATATGGCCACGCCGCATAGCCTATTGGTATATCTGTATATACTGCGTAAAAGAAAAATGGTAACGCATCAAAATTTTCACTGCCCAAATGTGAAAAAAGTACGGTCTTGCTGGAATTTACTATTTTTGTGAGCCTTTTGACATTGGGAAAAGATCGTTTTATACTGGTGACACTTACATTTGGGAGTGATAAACTGACATAGTGAATAATCAGTATTCTGATATTGACATTTGGTAATTATGAAGTAAAATATAAATTCAACCAAGGGTCGTCAATTCCCTACCACAATATCTAATATCTATGCTTTCGTTCGATTAGCATCGTTAATTCGCATGACGTTTGCGTATCGTACCCATGTGGTACGGCATTCCTATGTTACAGCTACCTATATATTTTGCATACATTATAAAGTTTATTGGTTGTGGAAGTAATTTCTGAAAACAAAGCTATACAACAATGAAAATCTGAATTCACATACGAATGTATGGATTAAATATTAAATCAATACATTGTACATTCAATAATAAAAATTTAAATATTTACATATGGAAGCTAGCGCACAGAGCGCGCTGGGGTGCAGTCCCACTAGTATAAATATATATTCTTTCCGTACCCATCACCTATGCACCAACACACTATATGTAGGCCCTGTAAATATTATTAGAGAATACAGCGATACACCGCGCATAAACACAGCCCTATTGTCTAATGTGGAAATTCTTATATACATGTAAGGAAGCGTGGTGAGAATAATCGAAAGAGCAATGGCTTAAGGCTTAATGTAGAAAACACTATATACATTTGAGGTGGTGTGGTAGAGAGCGCTCCAGCGCACAGCGTCGGTACAATGAGCACATAAAGTGGGTAAAAAGTTATTTACCAAGCCGCTGAGAGCATATTTCGTTGGATACTTCTCTTAACGCACCTGCACCCTTTCTGTCATAAGAGCGGTTCCACTTCAAGAATCTCATAAATTAAGTATTTCCAATCCCAATCTCTTAATTTCCCTAATCTTGTACTCTAAACTTATACTCCTAATGACTCTACGTATGAGAGTCAATAAATTATTTAATAAATTGTGCATCAATAAATTAACTAATAAAATATCTTGATGATTTGTTTCGTTATCAAATTCATATATAACAAATGATAATCTCGAGCTATTAATCGCCTTAACGTTGTACTCCTTATTCGCTGTGTGCAAGTGTACTTATTAGTGCCATCTGGTGGTGAAACAGTGCGTAATATCGGGACTTTTGAGGGCTTAATGCATTGCTGATGACAAATAATACAAGTTTACAGATGTTTTACGATGCTCAACGTGACATCCATGAGAATCACAATAACTCTGTATGACGTAGTTGTTAGTAGTGCATAATGTACAAGCACAATGTATTACCGATTTTAGTAATGACGAAATAAAGACGATACTGAAGTCAGTGTCATAACATTGATTTTGTAGTGTCGAATCAGAATGAACTAAGCTGGTCCGTACAGTGATGCAAGTATGCCGTAAATAACGTCTTCACTAAGTCATGTCAGCATGTCACTTACTTTATTTCGCTCACTATTATTCATCTATTACATTCCAAACTTGGATTGGTTTTTTATAATGAATCTGTGAAACATGCGCTTACAATAATTCCAGTTTTATGAACGCCTAGCGACTAGAAGCGTAAAAAAACTCAAAAATGTGCAGTCGACAATGCATTAAGCCCTCATAAGTCCCGAAATAACGCACATTTCACTCACCATTGGCACTTTGATCGCCTTTACTTTCACCCTCCAAGGACTTTTACACAGCGAATACCCAATGACTCTACGTATAGGAGGTTCATTTTTTAATAGCTTGTTCATCAATAATATGTAAAGTAAGAAATCGTATGTCAATATATCCATTACAAGAAAGGCTTTACCTGATGACTCAGAGCACCTTCAATTTAAAAGAATATAGCTATCATTCATCACAAAAGCACTACCAGCCGAAGACCACATATACCACAGTTACCATGGTTTAATTTGTCAAGCGGGAAGTATGAAATTCACTAGTAAGGTTGTCTTAAGGAACCAGCCAGTAGAAAATAAGATTTAAATTTCTCGCTGGACGAAATAAACATATCTACTTGCCCTATGATAAATACGAGCTAGGATATCCATGTGAAAATCCACTTAGATATCTACGAGGATTTTTACGTGGAAAAGATTTCTTTAAAATAAAAAAAATGAAAATTTTTCGGCAATAAAGAATTGTTTCTGTAAGCACACAAAATCAGATTATATGAAAAAAAAAAAAATAAGAAAAAAAAAAAAAGAATAAAAGTACATCGGCATGCGATACCCAGGTCTAGAACATTGGACGTTCAGATCCAAAGTCGAGTATCTAGCCCACTTTACCAGAGAGATTTGATGAAAATAAAAGAATTTTCGTCCTCATAGCTTACATCTGCCAATAATAAATGTACAAGCATTCATTCAACATTTTGTGCAAGGGCTGAGTATGATGTGTATGATGTATCTCCTGTCCAACAAGGTGTTGTCTCACAAAATGATGTGATTTCTATATAACTTTTGGTGTACAATCCAGATACACTGGTCATTTTTGTGTAAAAGCCAGAGATTTCAATTATACAGCAATTGTTTAAACAAATAAAAAAAAATGTATTTTTTTGCTCTCTAAAAATCTTTTTCTCGTTAGCTGGCGTATCTTAAGAAGAAAATCTATCATGTGAATTTTTAAAAAAATGCATTTGAAACAAGTTATGGGATTTTTTCACAATTTAAAAAAAAACGTAATTCTTTTGTCAGTATTCCTTTGCTAATCGTATAAATAATAATTTTAGTAGTTGTTGTTTGTGGAAGAAATTCTGGTGACATAAATATAGTCTTTTTACGTTGCACCTAATGCATCTATTATCAAGGCTAGCTGTAAGTGCAATAGAGCGTCCATGGTCAAAACATGTGATAATCTTTATAATTTTTGGGTGTAGAATAAGAATCTACTGTTCTTTTATATATGGAATGGACATAATTTGTTACACATTAATCACGGCAATCCAATATTTTTTGTATTCACTAAATTTGTTTTTTGTCATTAATTGTAATAAAAAAGAAAGTATTTTTGTACTTGTATTGAGCGAAAAATGTATTATTATAAGTTATGTAATTTCAATATTTCAAATTTTTTTCTTTCTAACCTATTATAACAGGGGGCTCTTCAGTGACATAAAGTACAGGGCTGTAAATTAAACTTATAGCAGTTGTTATTTAAATAAAAAGAGCTTGTTTAAAAGATTATAGACCATTTACCGCGTAAATATTTGAGAACGAGCTATTCAAACTTTTCTTCTTAAAATGGGTTCATGTAACGAACATGTGAATCTTTTTCGTTTTTCGAATAAAACATAATATTAAACACGTGGGATTGAAAAAAAGATCTTGCACATAAATGTTTATTCGAAGTTGAACTACATTGGAACTTCGTAAAATGAAAATAACAATTTAATTTCATAAGCCCATCATCAACGCAAAAAAAAAATTTAACTGATGCCCACGTTACATATGCAAAATGTATCTACTGGTAAGTCTACCGCCTGATGTTTTTGAGTGTGATAAGCTAATCTTACGTAAATCAATAGATAATATCTTAAGAGCAAACTTAATTTCCATACAATTTTTATAAAGTCAAACTTTCTGAAATTGTCATTTTATAAATAATCACTCATTTGCACCATTTTTTACTAGCTGATGTTTGTGAAAATACTTGTAGAATATTAACGACACTTACACTTCCTGAATGCCATGTGTTTAAATATCCTAATAAACTTATGGCTATTAAAAAGAATTAGTGTCATACAAATTTTATGTTTTCGCAAAAACAATAGCTAATGAAATAAAGGTTGTGAATAAGTAATATGTAGCGAAATATAACACTTTTAAAAAGAGTGAGCTTTAAAAAATAGAATTATTATTGATTATCTGAGTAGTCAGTTCCATATCCAGTTGGTTAAAAAAACGCAACTCCGAAATATTGAGCATTCATAACTAATGATAATGAATTTTTCGATCAAAATAAATGCAATAATATTTTTCTATGTTTTATAATTGACAAAAAAAAGATTGATTAAATGCAACAAATATTGCTTTGCCATGATTTATGCGGAACAAATTATATCAATTCCATACGTAAAGAAACAAAGGATTCTTATTCTGCAGCCAAAAATTATAAAGATCATCATATGTTTTGACGATACACGCTCTATTAAACGTACAACCTGCCTTGACAATAGATGAATTGGGTGCGACGTAAAGAGACTATGTTTATTTCGTCAGAATATCTTACGCTAACAACAACTACTAAAATTATTGTACAATTAGAAAAGAAACACTGACAAAAAATTTATATTTTTTGAGAATTGTGAAAATATGCCTCAGATCAGAAGTTTTAACCTCAAAATTTGGTGAACAAGACAAAATTCTAAACCTTTGAAAATGCACAACTTTTTTTAAATGCATTTTTCGGAAAATTTACATACCTTTTCTTCTTAAGATACGCCAGCTTACGAGAAAAAGATTTTAACAGTGCCAAAAATATCCTTTCTGTTATTTGTTTAAATAACTGCTATTCAAACAAATTTTTTGACTTATGCACAAAAACGACTAGTAAATTTGGATTGTACACCAAAAGTTACATAGAAATCAGATTATTTTGTGAGACGACATGACACCCAGTTGGGCACGAGATCCATTATACTCAGCCCTTGGACTGAAGGTTGAATAAAAGTTTGTTTAATTATTGAACAATAACAAGTCAATAAATTTTTAATTCAATATTCTAAATAATTTATAAACATGATATGCAAGAGAAAAATTTGGAAACAAATACTATTGGCAGCTGAATGCTCTCAGAACAAAAACTCTCCCCGTATCTTTTTTTTTTTTTTAGATAATTTAATTTTGTGTGCTTACAGAAACACTTTTTTTACGCAGCAAACATTTTTTGTTCATTTTTGGAGAAATCTTCTCTACGATATAATTTACGTGGATTTTCACGATAAGATTCATGTGGATATCCACGTGGATATCCTAACTCGTATTTACAATAGTGTGTATATCATCCTGCGTGATTGTTAGATGAATAATTAATAAGTTGGTTAGTCAGTTACTTATTCAGTACCAACTCGGTTGGATGGTATCGGTATGACATAATAAAAAAAATTTTATCAAGACAAATGTGTGCTTAGCACCGAAACCCGATGTAGTAATGAGTGTTATACCTATGAATAAATCAGGATAATTTTATAACAGCATTATAGGTTCATACAACTTTGAAGCAGTATTCTAAAGAAAACATATTTTTTTCTGGTATAACGGTGTTACCTATAGTGTTTTATAGTTTTTTTATTAATGTGTACATAAAATCAACATAATATCTTATCATGTTGTATGAGTCTAATTATAGCACTGAATGATTTATCAGGAAGCATTGGATCATTACGGTATAGAATATTGTATGGTGACACAATATGTTTATTATTTTCCACGCATGTAAATACTAAAATATTTTACCTGTAAATATACGGTCAGCGAATTATTACGAGTAAACAAAAATTTCAAATCTTTTCGAAAATGAATCAAGATATCTGACTGCAATTCAAATCTTTTTGAAAATTCGATAAATACACTTTTTTGAAAATTCAAATCGATTTTTAGACAAACGAAAATATTTCATTGAAATTCAAAGTAATTATATGAAAGCATTAAAAATGTATTATTTATGCCCTTTTTTCGCGGTTCTTCTTTGACTAGACTTTACTATCTACACATGTGTCTTACGCGTTTTGATGTATTGAAATTCTTAATATTGATAGATTCCTAATTATTTTATATTAATTGCATTTATTAACTTATTGTTCGATGGTTATTACTATTTATCTTTTATTCATATAATTTAATGAGAAATGAAAATTAATAATGAACAAACAATACCAAGAGTGGGAATCGAACCGGGGTTCACAGACGGAAAAAGGTAAATGCGGGAATATTCTCTGTTAGCACAGGAAACGTGACATCCATATGCTTGGCGATCGAAAAAATCTGTGTTGGCACGGGAAAAACTCCTGCCACTCTCAGCTGCACGGCTGCTACGCATATCTATATTGCGATACGTGGTGTAAAAAATGCTGATAGAAGGTAAGGTGTCACTTTTTCCTATATTTATATTTTTCCGTGCAGAGAGGCGAGTCCGACATCTTACCGCTGAGCTACGAGAACATTCGGTTCAGCATTAAAAAAACTGATATGAATCGTGTAAGAAGGATTTTCAAGATGACGATCATATAACATCATACAAATATAAAGATATGTGTGTGTCTTTGCACCTGGAATATTTTATAAGACTTTATATGCAGAAATCACGAGAAAATTAAAAGAAAATATACTCCATACAATGTTAATTGTATAGAATCTCATTGTTTGTGCATAGTGATTTGCTGGTAAGAGATAATACTATTGTATCAAACATTTCCTCGTTTGAACTTATGGAACTTCATAAAGAAAAGCTTATTTACTAAAGTTAGCACTTAAAATTTTCTTACAATACAAACCAGTATGAAGATTTGAAATAAATATGTTGATAAAATATACATATTGGACCAAAATTTACTTATATACATATATATATATATTTATATATATATATATTGATATACACAATTTTGTTGAATATTATTATTTGATTTTACAATATTTTTATAGGGATATACTTGTATTTTTCATCTATCTCTATAACTAACATTTTTTCATTATATACACTGATACAAACAAAATATATAAAGTTTTACTGCTGAAATATTATATTACAAAATTGTTCGACCGGCACACTAGAAGAAGTTGTCACCAGGTTCTATCATGTTGTACAGAAACCATCCGACCGAGAAAGACTCGAAGAGCCCTGTGTAGTAATAAATTCACCTAATTGTATTCAATCATACCTAGGCAAATAGGTGGAAAAGAAATTTTCAAATGTATCTAGGATAATTATTTTTGGAATTCATCATTGATATACAACCCTAAACAATTTATTTAACTGTTCAATCAAAGTGATCAAGCAAAAATCAACATATTGTACATTTAAGTTTAGTGCATAAAATACTTTGCTAGATATTACTGGAGGATGTTAAGGTGAATAATCAATTAATGTATGCCTTATTTTAAAGTAATTGGTCAATTAACTGATAAGGCTTAAAGACAAAGAAGTACTATATCAAAGAGGAGTATTGTAGGTTGTAAGAATTTATTTTTTTCAATTCTATACATTGCATGTTCATATATTGTCAGGTATTGAAATAATATTGATAAAAAACTGCCTTTTTTTGTTTATCATTCAACTATAATTGTTCTAAAACTTGTTTGATTACTTGAGGACGTTCAGTAGTGATAAAACCATCAAATTAATTTATTTAAAATTTCAACCAGACATTCCTATTGTTGTTACAATAAACTTGTCAACATTTCAAGAGGTTCATCCAGATAAAAGAATTTTAAAGTTCAGTCATTTTAACGCAGTCGCTTATGAGAAAACTGAAAAAAACTTAGTTTAAAGAAAATTGGCCCAAAGGATTTTGCCATTCTTTTTGTCACAGATAATGGTATGAATTTATTATATACCAAGTATCGCGACGATTGACTGCTTTTTTTTCTACGAAAAAAAAATTAAAAAACTGTTGAAAGAAACGATACGACAACGTGATAAGAAGTCTTAAGCTTCCCACTTCACTGGTCAGATGGCCATAAGTCGCGAGATCGCTTTCCTCAAAGGGAAATTTATCCGTGTATGTATAAATGAATGTATGTGTAGCGTTGCCAATTCTTCACTCGCTGCCTGTTTCCCCTTGCATTTTAAATGTTTCCCCCCGCATACTGTATGAAACGTCCTTAAGAGAGCTCATCACCTTTCCAAAAGTCGAGCCATTGCATCCAAATTTGAACTTATGGTAGAATATGACTCAGTGGATGTACAGTTAAAATTTCAGGGCATGTTGCCGGCCAAAATTGAAAAACAACCAAATACAAAGTTCGAAATTTTAGCATTGGTCTTATCGGGCAGTTTGATTTTTTCACCGCAGGTTATAGCTTTTGTAGGCTTAAAGTCGAGCCACATTATACAAAAACTGAGAGAAAGTAGTTTAAATAATCCTCTTTCCAATAAAATTGCGAAAGTCTAAGAGTACCAATCAAAACAAAAAGATATAAAGTCTTGAAAGTCCTCATCGTAAGATAACCTTGATTTTGATTCTTTGCGCGAGCCCGGGAGATTTAATTTTCATACATAAGAACTGGTGGTAAAAAATTGTAAAACTATTGTTTAGACCTACAACTTAAATTGCATGCATGGCTTTAAATGTACATTATTGCAAAAACTTCGTGTAAAAATATTAAATACCAGTAATTTCAATGAATGGGTTGAATGAAAAATATTTAAAGGTATTTAAAAAATTCCAATTTTTATTGTGCATTTGATGACAATATAACAGTAACGCCATAAATAATGCAAATCACAATCAAATAAAATATCCTTTATAGGTCATTACAATCAAATATTTGGCATATTTTGTCTAATACTTTTTAGTTACTAGTCACACGTGGCTTTCCTTCAACATTCTCGCTTGGAAAAAACCTTAGCCCTTTTTCGCTACTTTTCGTAAATTCTTCATTCAAAATAGAATTATTTACTTGCGCCTTAGCCATTTTTAGCATAATTTCATTTAAAATATTATTTTTGTACTCTAATAAGGACGCTTTATTCAAAAAAATAGCTGCTTCTTCATACTTCTGTTTTTAAATAAAAGACATACATTTTAATACATTTTTTCACAAACACTTAATATTGACTTGCAATAAATTCCACAAAACACGTAGAAAGTACATGCTGCTGACAGACGCTGGAGCTCAGAGCAAACGCGTGAGTTAGTATACTTGGATGGGGACGTACGCACTTTTTTCGGTACCCTGATAAATAGTAAGTTTTCTCAATTACGTAGTTTTCCGTGTTTTTTCGCTCATAAATCATGCATAAGATGTGACACAAACCACGAACTGACTTTTCATTTGCTTGTATTCCGTAAATCTTTAATTTATAGATAACTTCCCCTGCTTCATACGGCACTATTGTAATGAGTCACCTTTAGAGATCTCACTTTGGGTCATCAAAGAGAACTTTTGAAAATATACAAAATGCGAGAAGTTAGGTACTATGATTTATGCTTGATCGTTACAAATTGCGTTAAAATTTACTATCTTATATTAACACATTTGTACCTCAATCCTTACTCGATAAAAATTAGAAAAACTTTTCTTTGATAATGCTACTTACCATCTTTCAAGAAATTTAACAAGCTTTGAAACATTGGGATTGCAAGAAAAACAAAAAGTTTCCTGTTTTTCATTAAGGTTGTTGTAATACTCAACGGTATCTGAATATATTGTATGAAAAATTACAGAAACAATCACCACTTATATTTTTTCTTATTTATATAGAATAGCTTCCTTTCCCTATACATCTGAATAGCTGCCAATTATTTCAAAACAAGGACTATATTGAGGGTGGAGCTATCGTAAATAGTGATAGTAAAGACTTAATTGTTTCACATAATCTAAACTCTTCATATATTCGCGAACGTCTAAAAACTATTAATGTTTTCAGTTTTAATTGTTAAAGCTGTCATAATTTCGTATGCTGAAACTGTAAATAATGGCTGACTATAGAGTTATAAATTATTATAAATATTCTTAGCTTATACTTGTGTAATAATCAGCATTTACCTTTGGATATTTTGCTTTGCTTATTTCTGCACCGACGTACTCCGCCCCATATTTTTCTGTAGATACAAACTCTGTATAACAAACATTTTTTCTAGGAAATAAAAATGTACAGTAAAAAAAATAAAATTTGCTAATGTTCTCATTATCATTTAAATACTACATAGTCAAAAATGTATCTCTACAGTAATCTCATAATAGATGTTATTTTCTATTATCATAGGTATTAATCGCTTGAATTACCTACAATCATAAGTAACTATAGCTATGAATACATAATTAAATTTTTGAATCCAAATTGTTGGTGATTTAATTTACAATGTCTCTCCCTAGTGTATGATAAAGTAGTTTGTTTTTGCCAATTTAGACAAGATCCGTCGGGACTACAAATAAAAAACAAAGATGGTATTTTGTTGGTATTGCCATGCTTCGTCGACGGATTTGTCCACCTCTTCAGGCCTTATTAGCAACGAAAAAGGTAGTCAACTACCTTCTTGGTTGTTAATGAAGCCTGGCGAGGCATGTTATCGATTCCCCTTGGAAAATTATTGATTCTCTCTTGTAACATTTTATCATAAGCTTCTTTATTTGCACATTTTTTAGACTTATGCATAAGTCCCAATCCAATATTTTCTATTGTCTTCCAGTTTTTGCGTTAAATCGTTACTTAACTACTTCAGAATTGTCATCAAATTGTTATGAATCGTGTGATCATATTGAACAGTTTTTGATACGTATTAATGTATACACGTCTTAATATGGGTTTAAATCACATGTATACTGTATAAAAACATTTCTAGCGTTAAAAACATTTTAATTTATTTAGGTTTGGGCTTCAATTATCATCCATTATGTACAAAATAGACCGAAAGATTTTCATGTATAAACAAATTTTTTCAGTTAAAAACCGTAAAATTTTTTTAGATTAAAACAATGTAAGCAGTGAGACAGAAAAATTTCGTATGAATGGAAACACCACGTTGAGTAAAATCATTCTGAATCAGTGAATAATATATACTACTTGAGGGGTCACAAGTGATAGCATGAGAGCATAACGACCAAGTTTTTCTGGTAGATGTTCGTGATACCGCTGAACAATATTATTCAAGCTATCTAGAGCACCATACACCAAAATCCTAGCGGACTCTCCCTGTCAAAGCGATTGTTGTTAGAAGTAAGAAAAGAAAGCTACAAAATTTTTACTATTTTGGTGAAGTTCTTTTGTTCCATTGACTATAACTTGAAAAGCTTTCTCTATGAGGTTATGAGGTAAAAGCGGCAAATCCATAAGTCTTTTGAGTACTTTGTGCAAGCGTGCATTGATGCTTTTATTATTTCTAGTGTAAGCAACTTGATGGGCCTTAGCGTTACCGAGAATGGCCTTCAACACAAATGTAGTACTTGAAAAAATTAACAAAAAAACATTTTCGAACAACATAATTCTCAGAATCAAAGAAAATATATGTACCGTTATCCGCAAAAAAAAATTCCTTTTGATTTATGTCATAATTTTAGTACCGAAAATTTATTTTCTATGACTAATAATGTCCATTACTATTTAAAAAAAACTTTTCTTACGACAACTTTTATCAATTTAAATATTAAATTCAGTAGAATGGTGATCTGCACATTTTTCCAAACTGCAAATTTAAAACTTTTTTGTGCATGGAAATCGATTTTATAATAAATAAATTATTATTACTGGAGGGCTACTGTATACTTACAAAATATTTTTGATTACAGTTGTGAAAAAACCTTGTTAAAGTGAGACGAGCAATCAAAAGTTATAATATCAGGGAAAAATTTTTTTATGTAGTAACGCATACCAACCTTATAATCTGAAATGAGACAAATCCAAATAATAGAAGGAAATTTCTCTTTCAGATGCTTCCAAATACAATTGTAACTTTTCAGTTGTTCAGTAGTTTTACTGGACATGATGACCAGGGCCAGAGGAATCATCCACATTAAAAGAAAAGTAGCTTCTATTATTGAATAGAAATTCTCCAAAAATAGTTTGTTTAGTTTTATATGACTGCAACATGGAATAACGAAGTTTTATGTAATGACCCATACACCTTTTCAATAAGGTATTATCTCACCTATCCCTTTTTGTTTGTCGATATCATGAATAATTGGTCGCACTTTTTTATGCGTGGTTTTGCATTAAAGGTGGTATCATCATGAATAATCGATGAGTTTTTTTAATTTCCAGAAACTCTTTGTCGTAAATAATATGTCTAAAAAAGTCTGTACTTGATAGAGTAATAAATTTGAAATGACGATTCTTGTGTCCAGTTGTATGATACATTTCGTTAAATTTTAGAAGATCTTAAAAAATCGTTGACAAAGAGTCATTTCTTGCGTTTGTTGACTTAATTTCCGGTGTGACTTGTTATTTATATTTTCTCATCGGTCTCTTTATCTGATTATACATTAAAGGAATCTCAGTTGGTTCTCTGATACTAAAAATTTCTTTGTGAACCAATACAAGCGATCATTATTTAGAAAAGAAGATATAATTTTACAGATAAAATAAAAATGTACCTTTTTTTTGTGGACACATAATCATCCGTACTTTTTACATCTATGCAATGTGTTTCTAAATTTTTGTCACTTGATCCTTGTGGGGTATACTTTGCTGAAGATATCTTTGTTGTTAAACGACAATTTTTGCGAATAATTTACGCCAGAATGGAAGATGGATTACACCTGAACCAAACGCCACGAACGTATAGTATATCAAAAGAGCATCAACACTATACCAATACAACTATCATAAAAAAGTTAAATCAAATTCACTAAACCGGTTACGATGCACATTATCAAACAAGAAATGATGCTTGACGAAATTCCTAACATACATTTGACAGAGCGAAGAAATCCAAAACAATAGTTTTTGTATCAGTAAAAGAGATCCCCAAGTATTTGTATATAAATACGTATAAACACACTTAAAATTCAATGGAAACCTAAAACACGAATTTTTCAAATCCAATAGTAAGAAATTCTGTACCATCCTAATTCAGATTTTTGATTTTTAGGGTTATTAAAAAATTTTATTTAATTAAAAAGTTCTGGAAAAAAATTTAACTTGTACATTTTTGTATTATTTACAACATATTTGAATTTTAGTCGGACTGGCGTAAGGTGGTCTCGAGCACACTTGCCAACCGCGTGGATAGGTCTGCGTTGCACGCTCTTTTATTTTAAATATTCGCGTTTTCCACTTGCACGTTGCTAACAACCTTAGGACGTTTACTCACATTTTTCTCTACTGGCGTCGAAGTGTTACCCGCTATCGCCGCATGTGCCCGCTTCGAGCTGAGAGAGGGCATATCCGCTCGCGAAACACTCTGCGATGGCGCGTGTCGAGACTGGGTGCTCTGGCCCAGCAGGCGTTTTGCATCTCCAAGCTGGTCATCAAAGGAGACATGGAAACGGTTGGTGTTGTTTTGTCGCTGCAGGGCATGCCAGAGCTCCCCGTGCTGGTCATCCTCGCTCTCTACCTCGGGCGAATCATCTTGGAGCTGCGGTGGGCCCTCATCGGAGCCGTTCGACCGAGATTGATGACCGCCCGCCGTCTTGTCCACCCTCTTCTTTTGTCTCGTGTTCATTTCCTTTCTTTGGCAGGTTAACTTTCTC
>JAPYYV010005680.1:0-16284 GCA_030522625.1 Copidosoma aretas | reverse complement strand
CTCGAACGGCCACCCATCCAAGTACTAGCCGCGCCAAATGCTGCTGGACATCGTTGATTGACGGAACTGCGATTCTACCATTGCGCCACCGTGTCGGTTCATATATATATATATATATATATAATTGTGTGTGTGTGTGTGTGTGTATATGTGACAGTATTTTACATAAAAATGGCAACGATTGCATGTTATTTGACTGAGACATATGACTTTTTTGATAACCTTTAGATTTTGGGATGCAACTAAGTACCTTAAGAGCAAAAAAACAGGTTGATAATTTTTGTGACCATATTCCATTATTGTAAAAAATCTGGAAAATATATGGTAGTGAAAAGTAATGATTCTCTCATTATATAATATCTATTTTTTGCTAGGAGAAAATTTTTTTTTTTGCTATTTTTTAACGTTTAAATATTGGCTAAGATTATGTTTCAAATGTGAAAATTCTTAAAAAAATTGTACTATATTTACGCAATTATTCTACACGATCATAATTTTTTTCAGGGCTTCAAGTTTAAAACTTACTGAAATATAGATAAAAAACATTAAAAAACTCAAATGATACCTACAATTAAGCAACCCCCCTGAGGTTAGAGGGATAAAAATTCGTCAACGAGTTTCTATATTTTTATATCATCAAGTGACAACTGTCAGAATTCAATCCAAAGCATTTTTCACTATCTTATCTGCCTGTACTTTTTTTTGCTCGAAGTAAAGCATAGAAAAATGAAGACATTTTTATTAGGAATCTCTTTTTTTCATAATTGTATTCTTACAGATTACTGCTCGCCAAATACTTTCGTCGCATCACTTCGAGAAAAAAAAAAATATATAAAATAAAAAAAAAAAAAAAAAAAAAAAAAATTAAAAACAAGAACCAACAATTGGAGACTAAAGAAAAAACCAACCCGTGCTAAGCGCCTCGAGCTTCTCGGGCAAATCGGCAGTGCCCGTCTCCGCGTGCTGCCCGAGTATGTCAGGCATGGCGTTCCTGCGTCCGGTCCGGCCGGTGGACAGGAACTCCTGGGTCCCCTCGCCGTTCACGAAGCCGCTCGGCGTCACGGCCCCACTGGCGCTTCCTGCCCCGCCCTCGTTCTTGCAGCCGGCGCTCGTCCCCGGCACCCCGGGCTCACCCTCCGAATGCTCCTGCGACAGCATCCTCAGGACAGAGTTACTCTGATCGAAGAAGCTTTTAACGAGAACCTTAGATTTTGCGATATCACAGTAAATAGGGACATTTTATGTCATTGAGCACTTTTATCGTGAAGTAATTGAACTTTTTCTTCTAATTTTCTAATTTTAAGAATTCAAGTAATAGTGATCGTTAGAGATGTTGCTTGCTCAAATAATCGTGAGAGTATAATAGATAAAGAGTATAGCATATATTATACGTATACGAATATTTTTCGAGTTTTGCTAAAAGCATGAATTTCTTTCGATTTAAATATCAAAATCTATTCATAGGATTGGAAAATTTCTGAACAATATCGGAAAATGCTCTTGGTGGATCGTAAACTCCATCTTACGATCGTCGATGTTTCATTCATGGCAGATAAGCAATTTTTTTCGAGCGCTTTATAAGAAGTTTTGCATAAAAATAATATCGAACGAGCACTTTTAATATTTGAGCAGTGGCGAAATTCTAGTGCGCATAGTGTGCTCTTGCAGACAACTAAGGTTCTCGTATCAGTTTTTATTATTTCCCAACAATAAGTAAATATTCTATTTTACTACTTTTGTACGCCAGAAATACAAATTAACACTCAATCAAGTTATGCTCAATATTATACGCTAGCGCCAAAGCCAATGTTAAATTCCCATAAGGCGGCGAAACTTGGAAATGTGATAGTCGGGATAAAATACATTAGAAGAATACGAGAAATTAAAACAAAAACCAATATTTAAAAACTTTTAAGCTTTTTTGGTAAAAATCAATAGAAAATGTGTTTGTCATTGACAAATTTTTTCATAAATTGCGGAACATAACCATTTACAGTTTGATGAAAAATTAAAAGAAATAATTGTTTGTATTCTTCCAATGTATTTTATCCCGACTATCGCATTTCCAAGTTTCGCCGCCTTATGGGAATTTAGCATTGGCTTTGGCGCTAGCGTAGGTGGGGACATAGCGGATAAATTCAAGTGTGTTATTAAGTATTCAATAAAAAAAAAAAAAAAATTAGCAAGGCTATATTATTACACGATGCACATACATCGTAAATACTACTTATGGATACTTAATAATCTGTTTATGGTATATTATTAAAACTTTTTTGGCAAAAAACACATGCTTGTACAGTTTGTTAGTAGAAGAACGGTTAAATTATGAAAATAATAAGCTTGATCAAACTCACAGCTTATTTGTATTTGAACTTCTGCTCATACGAGTATTATTATTATTATTATTACTATGTATATCGAGAAAAAAGAATTAATTGCATGTAGTGTACATATGCTATCAAAGTGATTGTCAGAGAATTGCATAATTCGTGGTGGTGGAACGGATATTACAAGCGGAACAAACAACGCGCTCGCCAACATCGCAAAGGTAAATCCTCGAGAAAAATTTTTCAAACAATGACTCCAATATGAATGTGGCGTATTGTTTTGTGCGCGCTAAATAAAAGTAGCATCGAGCAAAACGAAACAAAAACAAGAAAAGGTGCCGTTAATTGCTTCACCTTCCAGAATACGTAATCATTCGGGGCAAATTGAATGACCGAAGGACGACTTTGAGTGTCACGTGCGTACATCAGTAAAAAGAGATCATTGTAGTGCAGATACAGTGCACATAATACTATCCAGAAGAGAAGAAGGGAGGCGGAGGAGGAGTACCGGTGTCATCCTCGAGAATAGAGCTTTTTTACTGGGTCGCGCGAAAAAGTGACGTTTTTATCATAACACGTTCGAGGCACATAGCTCACATAAAGCTTTACTCGTGCAAAAAGGGTACTACGCATGTATGATATAAACGTGAAATACATCCAATAGTGAACAACTTCGGAATTTTTATTACATAGAAATGAAACAGCACTGGAGAATTTAAGTTCCCCGATATAAGTTGCTCAAGTAATGTGTCGTTTTTCTAATTATCGTTGGAGCTATCACAATAATATTTTTCATTTGTAACGATTAACTGGAAAATCTTAGTTACTAATTTAAAAAATAATGGTCGTTTTATCTTATTTTTTCGAGATTTCACTTGTATCCTTATTCATTTTTATTTTACTTATACGCAAGTGAAAGTACATGAGATATTTTGATAAGTCAAATGGTATAGGTTTTGGAAGATGTCAAGTTTTTAATAATATCGGTCCAAAGCCCATGAAGATGCTTATTTTTAAAAAAATTATAACAATTCCGAATTTTATGAATTTTCACAGCTTCAATTGACAGAAGTATATATAAATAAAATGTTTATAAATCAAAGTTTATCCTATGAAGCACAGTTTCTTTCGTGTACAAATCGCTTTGATTAAGCCCATGAACCTATGTTTTTCGAGGTTCCAATCTGTTCAGGATTGAATGAGCTTTTTTACGTTGGTTTTTTGTTACTACCTCCAAGTAGCCTTTTGCATTTTAAACAACGTCGAAAAAATATCGCTCTTTGAAAGAGGTTACAGAAAAAACTTTATTTTCTAACAACCTTCACCTTTACCTAAAAATTTTCAGAGAGATTTATTCGAACTTTTAAAAACTTTTTTAAACTTTGATTAGGCTTCAAAACTTTTAATTTAACCAAACTATTAAAGTCAATTAAATTCTAAACAGATGAGCATCTGGAAAAACATAGGATAAGCAGTACCGTACCATGACTTAACACTTGATGTTTTAATCTGACATTTTGTACGCTTGTTTTTAAGATCCAACACACGCTGCATAAATTTAAGATTTTATTACAGAGAATAACAGATTACTAACACTTCTATTGATCAAAGTTTACGCTGTTCAAATCTGTTCAATTATACACAGAAAATAATCTGTTTGAAATTGAACAGACATCACACGTTTTGTGTAAATTATAATTTACACAAATCATTTGTAAAAATACACAATTTTTGTGTTATCTAGCCCATTGTAAAGATATCTTGTGCATTAAGTACAACTATTTTGTGAACAAAAGTACACTAATTTTGTGTAATTTTTACAAAAAAATGTGTAAAATAGCAAATTACGCAAATTTTTTTAATTTTGTACGCTAATCACAAGTCTGTCATTACCGTAATGGTACTTTTTTGGCAATTCTAAAGCCCCAAATCGGAATATTTCTACGAAATTTAGTTTGGTACATATGCACATCAGATGCCTTGGTACACTATAGTCACCAAATTAAAAATGTAAAATACCTTCAAGATTAGGGGTATTGCGGTAATAACCGCTTATTTTAATCAGCAGAAGTAAAAATAGAATTCTAAATGCTTCGAATTACGGTAATAACATTTTTACCTGTTTTCTCTAGCTCAAAACAACGCCAAATATTTTTTCGACTAGAGTAAATTAGTTTACACTGTTTAAAAAAAATTTTGACCCTCAATAATAAAATTCGTTGTTTATAAACATAAGCTTTATAAAATATCGTGGTTTTGTTGAAATGGCCTACGTACGTTATGAAAAACTACTCTGTTTGATTTTCAAGTGTTAGCAAGGATGCATTGGTTGTCAATTATTCGTCAATATTTATTAATTTATGTGTATATTATATGATAAAATAACTGTATACTAAGTCATAATTATCGTATGACCTATTATATAATTACATTATATATGTACACGTTTTTAAAAACTACTCTATTTCAAGTGTAAGATAAGTATACTCACGAACCATAATCTCCTTACTTCTTGCTCTGTTGTTCGTCACTCCTGCTCAGTATAGTACGTGTTCACTCGATGGATGACTAGATCACACTGTGAGGTTAGTCAGCTGAGTGAGTAAGTGGTCAGTGACCTATAGCTGAGCTGCGCACTCTATAGTACGCAATGAGCTGCGCAGCTCACCTGATGTTTTGTTCACAGTGTAATCTAGTCATTCATCGAGTGAACACGTAGTATATTCCGAGCAGTGAGCGATCAACAACAGAGTAAGAAATAAGGAGATTATGTTTTGTGAGTAGACTTATCTTACACTTAAACTTAAATACAGTAGTTTTAATAACGTATACGAATATAATGTAATTATATAAAATAATAACCAATAAAATTACAAAATAATAATGTATACATTGTACATTCAATAATTTCATTACATAATATTATATCCATGAATCATTTCACGAAAAACGAGATGTTTTGGTGTGTGAAATAGGATTGCCAAAATTTAGTGTTTCAAATTTTATTACTTTTTCTACATTATGTGAGGTTCAAACTAGCTGGAAACTATTGGGCCCGGCTCTATTGTAATAAAAATCTAAAAAGAAAACACATGATAATTTAAATAGAATTTTTAGGAAACCTTGTATAAAGCATTACACTGTTCAAAATCTGTTCATGTATACACAGAAAAGAATCTGCTAGAAATCAAACAGACTTTACACGTGTTGAGTAAATTGTAATTTACACAAATCATTTGTAAAAATACACAATTTTTGTGTTATCTAGCTTATTATAAAGATAACTTATGCACAAACTTTGTGCATTGAGTTCAACTATTTCGTGAACAAAAGTATATACATTTTGTGTAATTTTTACAATGAATATCTGTAAAATAGCAAATTACACAAAATGTTTAATTATGTACACAATACAAGGTTAGAATTTTCCAGTGGAAATAAAAATTACGCTATTAATTTTATTTATGCAGACTCGTTACATATACTAGATTTTTTTAAAGAACGTTCCTTGATTATTTCAAAGTTGATTTAATTCAAATAATATTTCCTTGATACCAGTAAGTTGAACTCAATTCCGCTGTTCCAGATACGTGCAAGGCTAGAGTTAATAAATACGTAATTAAGATGTAGACTTAGATTATAGAGCCATACAAAATCAATTATTTACACGCCCGTCGGCATTGAAGTTGATCAACTTCTTCATTTCCTCGAAAGCTGAAGTAAAACTAATAAGCACGCAATTATTAATCTGACGATTCGAGTAAACATTATAAGATTCTAGAGCTACGCCGGCTCGTGAAATTCTCTTTTATGAAAACCTTGCAAACCGTTGACCTATAAATGAAAATTCCAGCGAAAAAGTTAGTTTGTGTTTGTATTCAACATTATTATTATTATTATCAGTAAGTTACAGAAATTTTTTTGAAAAATTATACTTTTAAAGCTGGATTTTTATAATTATGCGGTCCTCTCAACTATTGCATGAAGTATATTTTACGTACCCAGTACCCACATCTTAAGGTCACTTGTACTGACGCGTTCAAAGTTCCAACAGCTGCTCATTAACGACGCCAAGTAAGCTTATTATCCGCACGCGACGCGACAAGTCTCCGTCCGGGGAAGTAGCTCCATAGTCACAAACTTGTCTGTATCCCCGCCTTTACATCTAAGCGGTGAATCAAAGATTACCGGAAAACTAAAGTTTTTTTATCTTGCTAAAGAGGAAAACACATAGAGAGTGATATTTTTTTTTGTTTTAGAATAAAAGAACCTTTAAATAGCGCTATTACTTTGACGTTTGAGCTTGGGCTGATAGAGTTGACGAGGCCGGCTGCTTAGCTTGCTGGCTTTTACCGGGGCGAGAGAAAATATTACGCGATTGACTCTCCTCTTAGCGAAGCTGATTTTATAAACTTTTCCGTTCGTACGGAAATTCTAAATGCCCCGGAATTTAATTAAGTTTAGAAAAAGTTCCGACAAAAATACGTTACGCAGCTTTCAATTGAGCGATATTTCTCAGGTATTAAAATTTTAGGTTTGGATATTACACATGGTAAATAAAGAAATATAATGTAACAATAACACATTAAATATGTCGAAAATACATAAATTTTGAGTATTTTTTCGTGCCCTCTTTTCAACAAAACTACAAAAAATAAGTTTAATCTGTACACGACATTCATGTTATTTGAATATGACGTCCTGGATGACGACACATAGTTTACGTCATCAGACAAGATTTTATATTATTTCTGTCCTAAAATTAGACGCTCATGTAAGACGCTAAAATTCATTTTTTATTTTTTTTCAAGTACCAAAGTGTTTCCTAATAGCTATTAAATAGTCGGGAATCACTTCTACAGTATCTGAATTCATACGTATAAATAATCTAGCACTTTAGATAACTTTTATCCATTAATACGTGTTAGTATACAATACTCAACAACAACTTCAGTAAAGCTACACAGCATGTGTTTGCTCAATCAGGTATTATCAAACCACTAGAGATTAAAGTTGTTAGGGTGTATGATAAGCGAAAACCAAAACTTTGATAAGTATATCCATTCATTTCTCGTTATTTTATTAGATAGGTCTGTTAGATCGAGTACATTTTGTTCGAGTACATTATATATAAATTCAAGCTGTTTTAGTACGATTTATATCTGTATTATAGAAAGAGCACTCTAAAAAATGTACATAAGAAATATACGTCCATCTATCGACTAAACGATAACAAAATTGGGAGTAGTTGGTGACATGTGGGTAGTAGGTGACTTATTAAACAATCGAAACAAAATAACATCGATTCCACAATTAATCCACTGTGCGATAATGCTGATAAAGATCGAATATATTAAAATTAGATGCATCATGACTGATTCATACTTATCATTCATCCATGGGAATTTTAAGGTTCCCCGAGAAATCCAATAAAAAGAATGACACGAATGAACGAACAAAACTAAGTTACTCGCGGGAGTAAAGTAAATTGCTGTAAATCGAATGATGAACGACGGTCTTGTACTATTTTATGTACAGCAGAAGTGAAGGTGAGATGGGAGGCGGAGGGGGAACAAAAAGGAGAAAGAAAGACACTGGCGAAATGGTCGAGCTATAAATAAGTCGATCTGCTCTAGTTGTGTGCAGGATATCTCTGTGCGTGTGCATTCGAAGTTCGGCAGTAGTCGGTAATGATCGAAAACTTTGCGGAATATAAATTACCTTTTTGAAATGTTTGCGAAAATTGGTTGTCCTCGCAAAAATTGTAATGGATACAAAAAAGCCCAGATGCATTGTTGAACAAGCATGCATGTAGACTTGGAAATGATTATTTTTTCAAATACTTTGCAAAATAGTGTATCCTTAAAATGTGATGCATTATTTTTACTATACCGAATTTTTGTGTTACTGCATTTAACACGGAATCGAACAAATTTGACACATCTCATTTTTAAATACAGAAAAAAATTAAAAAGAAAAAGTAAATTCTGTTTTTTAAAAATATTTTGCACCATTTTTTGCTTCAAAAAAACGTTTGTTAAGTATTTGCACGTGCCCAAGAAATTTTATTATTTGTTTTGATTGGAACACGATCGTTATAGCAATAAATTATGTATACTGATACGATTGTGCGCAACGATTGATCTGCCATATCGAATTTTTGGTCGGAAAAAAATACAGAGCATCGGTGCGTATTGTACATTTTTTCCATCGCACAAGAATTAGTAAAAAATAGTCATAAAACAAAATAAATATTCATTTATCGCTGTATTTCAAAAATTCCACATGTTCTTTGAGGTTTTTGACTTGCGTCCTTCACGCAAAAGAACAATGCACATAAGAAAAATAAACCACGACAGGAAAGGCGAAGTATTAAACCTCGTCTGGACCGGTGGTCCAGCAGCGAAAATGCTTGTAATAAAAAGACGACACCCAAGCCATCTTCTTTCACATCGTGACACCACGACAACGACGACGACGACGACGAGCGGGAAGATGAAGATCCACCACTCGTGTCTCGGGGAGAAAAGCGGAAAGACCGCAAGATTGAAAAGAAGTGAAGAAGAAGCAGGAAAAAGGTCGGGAGACGTCAGGGTGATTAATTTCATGGGCAGGGGAGGGGGGTTGACAGGACATACTCGACAAATAAAAAGGAAGCGGCGAAAAAACACGCCCGCGGCGACTGCGAGCTTTTGCTCTTCCCGGCGACGCGATGAAAGAGAGGGAGACGGATCTTCTTGGAAGGGACGCGGGATACGTTGATTCGAGTTTGACTTTTCTTTTTTTTTTCTTTCGATTTTTATTAGCGCGTGGGTCGCGGCCTTGGAGGTTGTTTTTCAGCTGCAGTTTCGAATTGGGTTTCGAGGAACGGCGTGGGAAGCCGAAATGCAAACGGTGAGGGTATGAGTTTTTTCGTTCGGGCGAATCCGATGGCTTGCGCCGTTCATTAGTTTCGGTTTTACGAATATTTTCAAAGTTGCGAGTGAATGTTGTGTTTGAATTGTATGCGGTTGCATTTTTTAAGATACAATGATAAAAAATTAACGAATAAGTCAATTTGAACAATCGATTGTATAATACTGATAGTTTTAGGCGAGGTTGTAGGTATTTCGTTATATAATTTAAATTATGTATTTATTTAACAATTGATTATTGAAGGGCTATTCAATCTTAAGAGAGGAGTCCAAATTATTTTATATTTTCAAATGAATTTGTAACAATTACAAAATTATTTGATAAATTATTCATTGGCTACCAAATGAAAAATTATTTACCGAGTTAATATTCGAGTGGTTTTACACACTGTTTCTTGAAATATAATCCTGTTAAATAAAATGTTAGTACTACTTTTTATCGGAGTTTCAATAGAAAAAGAAAAACTTTTGTGAACATTTTTAAAAAAAATGCATATTTATGCCACATGGCTGAGTACCGATCATACTTTATTTCTCTTATATTACAAATAAAGTCAAGAATTTACTCGCTCTAAGTATGATAAAAATTGGATTTTAAAGGGATTCCGTGGTTCCGCGATTTCATTGATTTCTTAAATTTCTTAGATTTCTAATTCCATTGTCATATATCGATATATGATTTCAAAGTTTTCATTTGATTTCAGATTTATTCGGCCAAAAAGGGTCGAATAATAAATTATTTCAACCAAATTAGAGACTAAATAGCTTATTGCTGATTGAATAATTAGTTACGATAGAGTTGGACTGTTCAATATTCGATTTGCAAGCAAATGTAAAGTTAAAATTTTGTAACTTCCACACGGCTGTCATTAAATTTTACCGAGAAGCATCATTTTTACGAGCATCTGATGGTGTCAATTAGTGAATAAAGTTAAGCTGATTTACTTATTCCATGTTTAATACACATACTGCATACAGGAATAACAGATGCAAACAACGCTCTTTATTGTAGCAGGATTATGAGGACTAATCTTTCAAAAGAATAGGATTTTTTCGGAAAATAGAAATCAACAACGTATAAATGTGCCGAGATTTTCATCTTTGTTCTCACGACTACTACACTACTAACAGAGACGTGTCTTCACAGGGAAAATGAGCTGCGAAATCCACCGTCTCATTTCAATGAGTCAAAGACATAGAGGAGCCACAGGATTACTAGAATAATACAGAGGGAAAAATATTAGTGAAAAAAATAATAAAAATATTAACAGACAAATAAGGAAATACAGAAAGCACTACGAAATAGAAGAAAAAAGAAAGTATATTTGTATGTTGGTTAATACTATTGTCAAGAAAACACAAACAAAAATCCAGCCTAGTCGTGAGCATTATATAGAAGTGAGGGGGAAAAAAATTAAAGAGGTCGCGAGCGAGCGAGTAGCAGTACCTTGGATGGTTGTGATGTTGGTGGTGATGGAGGGTGGGCGCTTTCTCCGGCTACTGTGCTTGGCCAGTCTGTCGGATACGGGTATGCGGACGCCCCCGCCGAGCGGAGCTTTCTGCTGCTTCTTCACCTGCACCCTCGTTTCATATTATGTTAAATACATGTATAGTATGGTTGTTGTTGTTTATCTACTCGAATCTACTTTTTTTTTTGTATTTTATTTAATCAAATGTACGCAGCGTGTTATTTTTACGCATCAGAGGAGCGCACGGTTCTCCACATTCTTATTTCTCTTTCCCTCATTTTTCGCGTGGTTTCATGGAGACGCAAAGCATTACATATTGTACTACTGTAATACAGGAAATAGCTTTATTGTACCCTAGAGCTTGCGGGTGTGCCCCCTTTTATTTTTTTATTTTCTGCGGCAGTCGCAGGAGGCGAAAAATTCCGATGCTAGTGACAGAAATTATTTTTTTAATAAATTAATGGATGAGTATTCGAGGTGATACGAGACTAGTGGAGATACGTGATGGCAAAAAAATGAAACTAAAACCTCTCCCAAATTTGGAGTAATAAAGGGAGACAAAGTCCATCTAAAACAAAGAAAATTTATCAAATGAGTTAAAAATTAAAGCCGTATTATTACAGTGTACCATGAGATATAAAATACAAGGTTTTAGTTTTCAACTGATTGCTACAAATCATCTTATAAAATACTTAATATATTAGCTCTCAACCAGTCGTAATGCATAACTTAACCAAACCTACGTCAGTAAAAAAATTTACTTGTAAGACAGTTTTTTTCGCTACATCTCTTTTTTCAGATTTAAAAATGTATCATCTCATTTTTTAATACGCTTACGTAATACATTTTTATAGTTAAAAAATAAGACGATACTGTATTCAAATTAAAAAATCACATGATACGTTATTAAAATTTGTTGTTCCACTCAAGCAATGGTGTATAAAATACCCATAAAAACAAAAAAAATCATAGCACGTGTACCCAGAATCTAAGCTAAAGCAAAAAAAATTACCAAACAAATCCCGTTTGAAATTAAGATTGAGACGGATGAGCTAATTACGTTCAACAGCACAAAGCTTTCAACACTGTCGTTCCGTATGGTAACATAAGACTCATTCGCTTGACAATCGAAATTAATGCGAAAGAAAATTTTTTTTAAGAATAACCCTCGGGAGGGACGACCTTGTCTTTAATATATACATGCATAAACCACTCGAATCCCATATCCACGTAAAGTAACTAAAAAATAAAAAAATATGGTAATGAAATCACGAGACATTCTCCTGTACCGTATTGTAACAAAGCGAACAAAAACGCACGTGTGTGTATGCAAGAGCCTAGATTATTGGAGGAGAATCCGGAATAGCCTTGACACAACGGGATCCCCTTGTACTGCTCCTCTGGTTTCCTGTGTCAGCGGTTTTGCGATAATAAACGAGTTTTGTCCGCGTTAGATCATAAAAAACTGCCTCGCACCAAGCGCTTTCCTTCGCCTCTAATTGCAATACCCAGTTTCAGCATTTAAAATCCATGCTTGTTTTTTATGGCATACTCTGGTGTGACGAAAGATGAAAAAATAACAGGAAAATGTTTAAAATGACAATGCTTTGAGTTATTGATTCTTTTTAAAGAAAGCCTCAGGACATTTTTATTTTTTTCTCGTTTGCTTCGAATCAAAGGACACTGATTGAAAAAGTGCGTTTCTTAAATTTTTTGAGTGGAAAGAATCAAAGTGATGTATCATATTTTTGCCACTTCAGTGACACCGATGTTCTGTATACCGAGCTGTATACATTAGCTTGGTATAATCTTGAATTGTTTTTTTTTAATCTAAAAAAAGGAAATTGGAAAAAAGTAGGGGTAAGTAAACGTAGTTCCAATCAATCGCCTTTAATAATGTTGTTTTTATACGACCTTCCACGTTCAATTCAATTTTGCGGAGGACACGAATACGTTAGCGCGACTCATTTCTATGCATAACCTATGATAAATCCATTTATAATTTTATAGACCGCTCGCATGCACTGGACGATAAATATTTAAAAATTTCAATTTTATCGAAAAAGAAAATAGAACATTGTCAATGGCTGGAGGCAATTGTGGATTTTATGAAAAAATTTCATTAACTTCACGGCGATTCGCTTTCAAATAACAGCTCTGAAGTTTTCTTTGTCATTTTCAACGGAAAAAGAAACTACTTGATGATGAGAAATAATGTGAAATGACGACGATAAAAAGAACAAAAATCTTACACATTTTTTGAATACACGATACGAAAGACGAATAATTTTTTTTAAAACATTATTTATTTTGTTCTCCGTCAACAAACATCCCTTTTTTTTCGCTTAAACCTCGGCTTAAACATTATGAAGCACGAAAACACAATAAACTCGTCTTAAACAAGTTCAAATAATTTTTAGCATAGATAAAAATTACACGGACTTACTAAACCGCCACATGCAAAGTATTAGAAGGTGAAGGGCGAAGGACCCAATTTCTATTTAGAGACTTATTTCTAGGCACTTGTAAAATATTTGTTATTTCCGCAAATACTGAACTCTCTAATAATTTTTTTTTCCATTTATCTAAATAAAAACAAAGTGCAAACTTAATTAATTTCTAAGATTATAGATAATAAAATATTTGCAAAAATAAAAAAAATATACGAATAAGTACAAATTTAGTCCTTAGTAAAAATTGGGTCCTTCACCTTAGATGCATCATTATTAAAGAGCTCAATTTCTCAAAGCACGAAAAAGTGCACCTAAAACGAGAGAAGAAGCGAAAAATCACATATTATTTTGCTGCGCCAGAGTCGATCAATCGATGGTATGCACTACAGGCGCAAAAATTTCCCGGAAGCTTATTATTCCAACCACCAGGCTATTGATTTTTCTTGCCGGTGTACCACTATCGACTAGTATAACATGGGTGAAAACCAACACAAGCTCCCAAAGATACTATTCCCCCAACGATAAGACGGACACGTCGATACATAAGAGTGGTTCGACTTACACGTATACCAATGATGACGGAGGGAAAACAGACGCTTATTGGTAGATGTGTATATAGGTTATGCAACACACGTCTATTCTCGGGCGAGGTCAGGTGGGCCCTTTACTTCTCCAGCACAGCTCTGCCTCGTAGGTAGCCTTTTATATTCGTAGACTCTTGTTCCTTTTATCTCAGACAGGCGTTGAAGAGCTGGTCGAGCTTTCTTTTTATTTTATTTTTATTTTCAAGTCGAGGAATATGAGGATTTGTAGAAAAAGGAGGGCCAAATTATTGGCATTAGCTCTGGCTCGCCTTGGATATGGTTTTACGGCTGAATTATTATGCATTCGGAGCGCTCCTCGTCCCCCTTACTTATTTCTCTCTTCTTTGATCATTACGCATCTGCTTTGGTAGGTATGTATGTATGTATTTACCATCCAACTTCACTTTATTGACCATATGCACGAGATGAAGACGCGTTAGAATAATTTATTGGCCCTTAACTAGTGAAATTGTTGTAAGAGCCAAGTAGGATTCACATAGAACTTCGAGAAGATCAGTACAATTTTTTGTTTACAACCAATACCTATTTATTACATTACTATACTTTTCTTTAATACAGTGGTAAAGAAGAAACTTCTTGAGCCACGATTTTTTCCAGTATTTTTTCCCACAACTTCTGTTTTATGGAACAGAAGTTGAGCTCAAAAGAAAGTTAGAAATTATCTTAAGAACTTATTTTACCTTAGTCTTCCTCCGACTTAATTTGGAACTTTGGAACAGAAAATTTAAGTTATAGCTCGATAATTCCTTGAACACGCTGCTAATGCCTGCTACTTTTAGATTTACAATTCAAAATTGCAAGCTTATTTAACATGTACTTTTGTTCTACATTCAACGTCAAAAGTATTTGCATATATATTAAAATTATTTGATGAAGATACATTGAAATCAAGCGAATTAAATAGATCAGTAAGAGATAAAAGATATCCTTTTGCTTGTAGTTGAGACAAAATAAATATAGTACTCCGAGTTATTCTGATACATCGACTTTAAGTTTTTTTTTTCTCCTTTGTTTTTGTAGTTGACTAGTACAATAGGAAATAATAATAATATATGGATACAAGGGCTCTATATGTTTTTCCCCAACTCTTTGATGGCAAGCTTTTTATTTTTAATCGGAAAACCAGAGCATATGTGCGGAAACAATGCAAAAATAACAAGAAAGCAGAGTACTCGTGTGTTTTCCCTAAGAATCGTGTTTGCCTTATGTTTAGCGCATATCATGTTACTTGAATAGCCAATAATAAATTTAAGCTCTATGAAATCATAGAAACATTTTTCTTTTCTCCGATCAATGGTTTAAATGTATTCATTAAAAATGACGATAACAGGGTGTGCGATGAGAATCTTAGTGGGCACATATTTTGTCTCCGTAAAGTACGATTATATCATATAATGAAACTGAAGCTTCAACTTTTTTATTTCAAGATATCATTTGAGATTTTTTATAATCTTGGAATTCATAAATTTTTGGAAATTCAAATGATGACGTTTAAGAAAGCTTATTTCGCGCGACTATCTGGCTAGAAAGTTAATAGAAAAATTGTTGCAGCTACGTTATTTGAGTTACATTGTTTCCTTATAAGGTGAATTAAAGAAACTATGTATCTCTATGCAAGTATGCGTACACTGCTTGAAAATTGTATTACAGTTTTCTACTTAAATTATTCTTATTAGGGTGTACAGTCTGTACATCCACGTATTTCTTTAATGGATTTAGACAATAATTTATTTTTATATATAACTGATTCTGTGCTAACTGGCCCAGATCGTTTACTACGTTGGTACTCGAATTCCAAAACGAAATTGAATGTTACGAGGAACCATATCGACGTAAAATATTGTATTCTAACTGATGGAAAAGTCAAAACAGGCATTAGAATCAGTTTGCATTGAAATATTGAGGGACAAAGGGTCGAAATGTCTTTCCGTCCCCCTATCACGAAGTCGATTTTTCCACTTTCAACCCTTTATGTACTTACGTATACGTCACGGGCCCCAACTAAAGATGTGCGTCGTAAACTTTGATGTTTTCTCTACGAGTTGCCACCAATACAAATCCATATTAAATCATTGAGTTGCCCTGCACGGCGCTTGCATTTTGTTACGAGTTTTCGTCTCAATAAATTGACCACTACGTCATTAGCTCAGAAAAAAGAGAGAATTAGTAGATTTCGTTCCATGGGCGCAAAGTAAAAAAATCACGCCCGGAGGGCGGGGTTTTTGTATGTTTTCTTACCTCGGGCACTTTTACAACCCTGGTACACCCTCGTTTCACACCTTGCTTAGCAAGCGCCTTCGGGCCCAGGGACCGTCCTGGAGAGATGCACATTTGTGACGAAAACTACTATTTAGTCACAAATGTGCATCTCTCCAGGGCGTTCCCTGGGCCCTTCGAGCGTTATTTTTTTACTTTCCGCCCATGGTACCAAATCTACTATTAGATCCCAAGAAACGGTGGACTCTTGTACTGCACACCTGGGGTAAACAAACGCGAGTGACAGAGTCCGTATTTAC